>RXPK01004069.1:0-88482 GCA_004143645.1 Protaetia brevitarsis | reverse complement strand
GTCCCGGAATACCGCCAGTACGCGACAGAGGATTCAACTCGCTGAGACAAACGCCAGTGCAAAGAACCAACAGAAACCGCAGTTTACCGCCTATGTATATTATTTCTTTGTTTGTTTTAGTTGTGACTTCAAAGCTGCTATTTCTCTTTGTCCTTTGTTTAGATTTTCATGATTTCAATAACTAAATAACGTTTCAAAGGGCCTCATTTACCTTATCTTTTTTTATTGCTTTGTTCATTTTTCATTATTAAGGAATATATTTTATGAGTAATTACTTTGTAAATTTTTTATTACAAAAAAATTTTTTTAAAGTGAAACCAATATCTTTCATTCATTATCAGGTAGTCACTGTGTTTTTCTATACAAAATAAACCTATTTACTAATAATACTGCTTTTTTTTCTTAGTAATAATAGTATTATGTAGCATCTTTAGCAACATAAATGCGAATTTTAATCTTCAATTATTAATGTAATCGAAGCTACCGCACACCTGAATAGTCATTATAAAAATATTTGCAAACAATTTGAATTACGCCTTGTTCGGTACGCAGTACTTATATAGCTGGCTTGCATAAATAATCAAAGATTTGCATGAACTTTTTTTTGTACTTTATTCAATATTCACGCAGAGTAATACAGTAAGCTACTTAATAAATATTCACTAAACTTCCTCGTTTCCTAACACTACCTATATGTTGACAACAAATTTAGGTACGATATTGTATATTTTATATTTCTAGGAAGTCATTAATCTTCTCCTTTCTTTATCACAAGGTAATCTAAATAGCTTGTATTAATTATTGCAGGTGTGATAGTTGTTATGAATAGTTCATTCACAGCAATACACCTACTACTTGACAAGGGGCAGTATCTTTGCCTTACTCCAACTATATATATTCTTTTGGTTTAACTACTTCAGTTTAATTTCATAAGTAACTTCATAAGTTACGGTATGAAGCAGACGTAAAGTTACTTTGTGCTTCTTTGTTAGTATCACTGTTTAGGATCTCTTTTTACTAGTGCTAAGTAATCTGTGCTTTTGTCCCTTATCCAGCTGAACTTTTACTTACGATAATTGTATTTTTATTTATGATTATTCAATTTTTTTCTCAGTGTTCTATTATATGAAAGTTGAAACTCTGCGAGAAGACGATTTTCCGCTTAGAGTCAATTCTTGTCGATGGATGTACTAATACTTTATGGAATTTAAAGCAGATGTACCTGACATCCTTAAAAGGTATCACATCTGCCTTGTATACCTCACAACAATTTAACATCACTACCAACCAGAAGCTATTCATTTCATTACCGAAACAAAATCAACGCGGACAAAGGGCATAATTAACGAAACCAACAGATCTAATAAACTGGATCTATTGAAACGGATCCAAGTAAGGCCATCGCGGGACCATCAGTCATTCGTCAAAGAGTAAGTTTATGAAAGAGCGATGCTCGAAGGACAATTGCCCCTAATTAAGGCTCCATCACGACACAAGAAGTACAGGTGCCAAGCAACATCGTTTTGTTTCATATAGCTATGTTGTAAGTGTATCTAAGAGGTGTCTAGAAGTGGTTACGCTTTAACGGATAATACACACAAAAAATCTATTATCAATCTGAATATTTTTATTTATTCAGAAATCGAAACTACACGATTGAACCCATGAGATAAACAGAGTGGTTATGAATAATGTTCTAATGAAAAAATTTTTCAAATTTTGCGCCGGCTTTTATCATGTATGGTGCAGCGTCAGACAACATTAGTAAAATTTTTTCACAAGGTGATACTTCCAGGTAAAAGAAATTTGATAACCTTCTTGAACGAATTGGGCAATTTGTCACATTATTTGTTTTTGAAGTTCTTTACAATAAATTAAATATGATTTACCTACAATATCTTCATGAAGAATTCCTATTAACAAATGGGCAATATAACGGCCACACTTATCCGTACGTTCATCTACCATGATATAAATCAAATTATTTCCCTACCAATTGTTGAATTTCTTGCTATTGTTTGCTGGTAACAGATGTGACATAATTTTTCGTAAGGTACTTTCGTCAGGTTTATTATGTTTGCAATATTTTTGCAGTAATGATTTCAATATAACTATTGTTTATCTTGCTAATGGTATGTTAGACGAAATTATGCGTTACACAGATCCGTATTATATTCTTCTTGTTCTGAGTTTCGTGAGGTTGATGCTACACATTGACGTATAGATTGCTGCACACATGCGGATCGTTTTAGTTTTTCACATTCTCCAATATTTGATGGAGATTTTAGCATGTTGATCAATCAGGTATTTTCTCTCAGAAGACACCTACACAAACAATTGTTTTTTATATCAAAAGTTAAAAAAATTAAAACAATTGTAAAGCTTTTAGTAAAATTAGCTTACCAGTTTACTGCAGGCTCGACAAAAACATTTTTATCGCCATCCTTTACCAGTTCAGGATATGGCTTAAATTGTGTTCGCTATACTCATTGTATGTGCGCACAGTATTTAAAAACGTAACACAATTACATGCTGTTTCGCTGGAAGATATTCAATGAATGAATAGTTTATTTGGGAATTAATAATAATAAAACGTATTTACCACATCCCTTCTGCTATAGGCGAAATTAAACACGTGCAGTTCTTGGAAAAAAGTATTAGAGAAACCAATGTAAAAGATTTATCGTTTTGAGAATTGTCGGTTGTCGATCTACATTAGGAATTAATAGGAATTTTTACTAATAGAAAGGATAAGAAAAAGCTTAAATATGGCAATATATGCAATTTTGTAAAATATATGCCATAGAAATGCTAAATATGATATATGCAATCACTAATTAGTGTAAATACGTTATATATACACTATAATTAAGATAATGCAAAATAAAATATATGCACTTTGCGTATAATCCGGTCTCTATTTATGAATGCTGTTGTTTGTTGAGGGTGTATCGTTTTCCACTAATGTAATGTATTGCAACTTTTCCTGGAAAGATGTATTTTTACATGAATGCCTATAATATTTTTTTTCTAGAATTGATTATAAAATTCTAATATGTAAGAAATTGCATGACAGGTGATGTATTTCCACATAATTGTGACGGAGTGTAAATTCACTCCAGGATTTCTTACAGCGTAACACCGATGACGTCTTATCTATTGCAAATTACGAAAAGAGTGTCTTGTCGTGCAGACACGACACATATCGTCCGCGGGTTATTTACTTAAGCTTACTAGTGACGCCACTTTTCATTTATAATTAGGACAAAAAGACGACGCAAAAAAAGAAACACAGGTATACCGAAAGCGGACGCATCGTTTTGTCGGCATCTTTGTCCGATATTTATGAAAGACTTTTAATTGCGAATATCACGATATAATTATTTCGCGGAACGGTAATTAATGGTGCCTCATCGATACGAGATACAACGTATACGAAAAGTAAACGTAGAATGAATATTTCTTTTGATATGATAATCGCAGCACTCCGAACTCTAATCTGGAGAGCGAAAATTCGATTCTGTCACGTTAATTCTCGAATAATACGAAAGCATCAACGTCTCTTACGTAAAGATCTTTTAGAAATTTCTATAATTATGCTTTTTTATTGTCGTTTTTCGATCGTTAAAACCCCCTGTACTCGTATATACGCGGAGCTGGATCGAGTTTTACGCCATGGGGCGCCATGCAGGGTACACTTAGTACTGATACTGGCAATTATCGGCCGGCAGGTGAGTAATGAAGCACCCCTTGCGGTGAAGCCCTTTGGTTTTCCATCATCAGCTCATTAAACTGCGAAAAAAAAAACGCCGATACACAAATATGTCTCGCGATGTTGTACATGATAAGAGGAGATATCGACTTATTGAGGAAATTTTTATTGGTTTGCCGTCGAATATTTTTTTGGGCAACCTTAACACACTCTCAATATTTATTGTATTGATTCGTGCAATTAATAAAACGTTTAATAAAAGTATATCGTTATCATTAACAGAGGTAGTTTATGGTTTCCTTAAAAGGGTGTTTTATGTGAGTGTATGATGGCTATACTGTAAGTTTTCGTTTTTATCATGTTAAAAGACAAGATGAACCTTTTCGCAGAAATATGTTTATTATATTTGAAACTAGCGTGCTGTTTTACCTGTTTCTTAAGTACCCCAGTGACCAACTATATTTATTTCATATTTTATAAATATTTAAAAAAATATTAAATCTTTCTGAATATTATTATATTAATATAATATGCGTAAATATATTATAGAAAAATATTAGGAAAACATTAAAAAAATATATATGTTATGTAGCATTAATAATTTATTGCCAATGTTTTTCTCAATATATTTTCAAACTCTGCTAGAATATTTTGCTTTGTATTTCTGTAAATATTTATTTCACATAAAAAAGATTGAATTTTGCTTTTGTACATTTGGTGCGTAGGATGAATAATAAAAATGGGTAAAATATGCATACATATTAAGTAGGTATGTACTATTTAAAATGATAGTTTAAAGATTAAATTAGATAATATTACTAATATGATTTAATTAGTATCTAAGTAAGCGCTGTACATTTGGTATTAATATATCTGCGTGTATTATATTATTTGTAATATTTGTAAGTTGCGAACGTCAACACACACCTCTATTCATTACGGTGCCGGTGTTATTGATTTAGTATTGTTATGGCGTCTATGGATTAGGTACATAGAATGCATACGCGCACGTACATATCATCAACGTTTTCATTCGTTTGTCCGTTACATGTTATAGTTTATAATAGTATACGATAGGGCAGATTAGGGATAACTGTGTAATTAATTGTTGCGGGGTGTGTTTTAAGTGTTTGTGGTGACTACGAGGTAAGCAAAACTTTGAACATGTCATGGCATTTATAAGATAATTGGATGCTCAATATCGCTATGTACGGAAATCGTATTAATAATATAATTGTTGAATTTTATGCATCATATATGTACTGCATCTACAGATAAATTGCTAGTTGATTTGCTTTAGAAATTCATCTCGGTAGATAAGCGTCAACCCAAATAGAGGTTAGAATACGTTGTGTTTGTTTTATTGTTTGTATCGTAGAATGTTTTCAATATTATGAATAAAGTAAATAAGTATCGTAAGTATTAGATGTAGCTACACTCCAATTATTTGTAAATGCTCCCAATGTATTAGTAAGTGTTGATAATGTTGTACGATGTTTATTCATGCTATGATCTAATACAATTGGCATTGTTTTAGAGGCCACAAGGAAACGCCATGACAAGCGCACTACCGAAATATTAAAAAAGCAATAGGTTGTACCTAGCACCAGCAAGGCTAGACTTAAAAATGAGTATTTTTCATTTTTATTGCCTATATTAAATAAAATGACAAGAAATATCTTGTTTTTTATTTTAGAACACATTCAATAAAAATAGTGATTAATTTGATAAACTTGCGTATGCATTAAAAGATGCCAGAAATTATGTGATTATTAACTTGTATGGCAGATTGTGAAAAACAAGTTCTTGCCTTTTAGACAACTCTATGTATGTTTTCAACTTTTCGTATCGACGTTATACATTCTAAATAACCAAGAACAATTTTGTTCCATTTTGGACAAATTAAATAGATTGCATAAAAAATCTCAATTTCATTTAAATAATATTTATCAAATATTTTAGAAAAAAATAGCGCTTACATTAATTTTAAAATATGGAATAAATATTTTAATTGAATATTTTTCTATATTTAGAAAAAAATATGAACATATATTCAAAAACCCCTCACGAAAAATATTATCAAATAATATTTTTAAAAATATCTACGTAATATTTCTGGTTGTTAGGGGACCTTTCATTTATGATAACGTGTACATTGCAGGATATGACGGAGTGGTGTAAAACAAGCCGATTAATTTTAAATAAAAATAAAACTAAAATATTAAATTTGCATAGACGCAAAAAGCCCACAGATTATGTACTACAAATACTTGTTGTACGAATGGTGCCATGCATTGGTGTTGCCAATGAGATGAAAACTGGAATGGAAAAGCAAATAGCAACGTGTGCACACAATTGAATAAGCTATTATATTATTAATCAGTTGAAATATATATTGGAAAGAAAAGACCTATAGTAGATATTTACTACGCGTAGGCATACTCTGCTCTTTCGTACAATGTTATTATATGGGGCGTAGCAACTGGTTGGGAGAGAGTATTCATTACACAAAAGCGGCTCATAAGACTGATTTTTAACATTAACAACCGCGATAGTTGCAAGGATGTTTTTAAAGAAAACAAAATTTTAACTTTTCCCAGCATTTTAATCTATAAATCGGCGATCTATGTGAAACAAAACTTTGAAATATTTAATAAATACGAAAACATCATTCTTATATCACCCCGCCATATGAGCAACTGACGATACCCAAGACTACCTATAGCTCACAAGAGATGCCTATAAAATTCAATGCTAAGAGTATACACGAGATTCAAATGATTGTCAATCCGCTCCTATAGATAGTAACAGGGTGTAGGTATATGCCGCGTGTTTTGTAATGAAGGTTTGAACTAAGTCAGTGTTGGAACATAAGAAGTAAACGGATTTGTCATAAATAAGGAAACGTAACCTATATTTGAACTCGCATTATATAAACGACTATGGATTTGGTGTTTCTGCTTGTAAAAATGAAATGTAATTAATTTAACTTTACTAATTAATGATTTTACAATTCAGTACTAACTGGTGTTTAACTAAATTTATTTATTACTTTAAATTATAACATACAATTAGTATAATTATTAAGTGACAGAACTGCCATCTCTCAGTTCTTCTATGGTATGCATGCGGTTTCTATAGATCCTATTTTTTAGATAGCCGAACATGAATATCTAATGGGGTTAGATCAGGCGATCTTGGTGCCATCTTTGTGCTCTAACGAACCTGTCAGCAAAAAACTGTTGAAGATATTGCAGTATGTCTGGAGCATTATCGTGCTGAAAATAACCTGCATCAAAGCTCCAATTTTCTTGTAACTCTGCATAAACAATCCAACATCTGTTGGTAACATTGGGCTGTTACAGTTTCCTCGAAGAAACTTGGCCCTATTATTCGTTGGCTGGACATAGCTAACCAAACTCCAACTTTTACGGGATGCAATTGCGTTTCTCGAAATTAATGTGGATTTTCTGCAGGCCGGATACGATAGTTTTGTGAATTGATATAGCTTGTTTACATAAAACCAGGCTTCATCCGAGAAAAATGATTATTTAGCAAGTCATCGTCCCTTAAATTGATTATTAAACCAATGACAATATTCCAATCGCCTATCGTGATCTAATGGTAATAATTCCTGTACCGTAAAACTTTTAAGGGATAAAATGTAACTTTCTTTTGACAGCTCGTTGCGCTGAAAGTGTATGATAAGCCTATAAAATTATAAATGTAATAAACTATTTCACTTAATGTTAATATTGATTTTTTTACCTGTTTGTTGAGCTAATTACCACAGACAAATTCCCTTATTTTCTTACAGTATTCAGAAATACTATTGTTGATGATATTAGATGTAAATATAAACGGTTTGAAAAAAATTATAAGATAAATAATCGAAAGATACTACAACACGCACGCCAATGTCGCTAAATCTCAAGAAAATTCATTTAATGTATGAAATTTGTATGTAGCTAACTTCGCTCATTATATTGGTAATAAATATAGATAAATTTTTCCGGAAAATAGTTTTTTCTTACGACAATCATTTTGTATAATAGCTTGCCAGATACAATAACTAGTACAGACTGCATTAAACAATTAAAAAAACAGGTTAGAGCGCTCCTAATAGAAAAATCTTATTACTCCATTAATGAATATTTTTGTTTATATTATATCCAATTATATCCATTTATTTATATCCAAAATTTTGTTTGTTGTATTTTACATTTGTATTTTGATACATTGTATTCAGTGTTACTGGCCCAAACAATATGAAAATAAATTAAACTAAACTAAACAATGACCGCACGTTACTGTGTTTTATTGACTAACTTCATTCGAAACAGTGGATATAAATATTGATACAATCTTCGTGGAAAGTGGAGTAGGATCAGGACAGTTTTATTCGATCTCACGGTATCTTTACAATAGATTTTCATAAAAGCTTTATCGAACGCAATTCATTTAGATACTTATAATACTATACATCTCCAAGCGGCCTGGATTGATTATGTTTTCAAAATAGCTGCTTTTTTCGAGCCTTTAATATAAACCGCAATTAATAGCGTTCGTACACCAATGATTGCACGTTATCCCTTGCCCGGGATAACGATCCAATCTACTCTGCAACTATTTAGTTTAGATTTTAAGGGTAATTACGCCTTTGTAATCGTACGTAAGGTGCATGCGTACGCTGGAATCCATGCACGATCCACACATGTTAAACGCGTAATGGTAGCCGATACCTTACAACGCCCGGCCGACACCTAACCATTCATTAAAACTCCTCAAATGAATATTGGCGAATTATAAAGGTTCACTCTATATAGTAAATTGGACCATTTTCGTAATTGCAATACCAATATTCATTATCCCCGGTGCACTACTACCCGGCTATACGGCGGACCGATTATTTCTTGCTGCCGTATAGCTATTCGTGTCGGCGGCCCTATTATGCCATTATTGTAAATTAAAACTGGTCCGACGCTCGGCCAGAGATCCCCTTTTTCAGCGGAAAAAAGTACTGAAGGCCGGTGTTCTCTATGTATGCTATGTTATGTTGAATACGCGCACGATTTTTTGCTGATTTCATCGCGTAAAATTGAGTTGCAGATGCGTAAAGTTCTCTGATGATGCAGTGATGCGGTTTTTTATTCCTTCTTCGATTTACTCTTGTCTGAAAAGCCGTCATAAAGACAAAGTAATCGTAAATTGTAATAAAAAGAAGCTATTTTAGCAGGGATATTACATGATATTATGAATATGGGGTTCAGTCAAAATATACCTCTTGAATGTAATTTCTCAGTTATATCGTGTATTTTATTATACAGACTGTTTCAGAATGAATTACGTCTAGGTATACAGGGTGATTCTCAATATATGCGACAAACTTTAAGAACTGATTCCTGAGGTTATTTTGATCATAAAAGTTCATATGAGTATATGTGCAAAACTATTTGGTTTTAAAGTTATTGAATGTTTAATAATAAATTATGAACTATGACTAACACGATATAATATCACAGTTGGTTCTTCAAAAACTATTGTGTTGAGAGGGAATTGTTTATTTGTCATTTCAATATCTGTCAATAGTTGTCATAGTATTCATTCAGTTTATTGCCAGTTTCTGTTTTCTAAAATGAATTATACGAATGCTGAGATGTGTGATATGCATTCCGTTTACGGTCTTGCCAATGGAAATTCGCGTGCTGCTAGACGTCTTTATGAAGAACGATACCCGAACCGTATCATCACGCATCATTCAATATTTGCCCGTCTTCACCGACGTCTTAGTGAAACGGGAAATTTTTTAAAAAAACGGACGACTGATAACGGGCACTCATCTATACAGTGAGAACTCCACAAGTTGAAGAAATGGTACTGAATGAAATTGAGGAACATCCTACTACAAGCACCAGAAAAATTGCGTTTGCTTTAAATATTAGTCAGACCACAGTTTGGAGAATATTGAAAGATCAACTGTTGTATCCATATCACATTCAACGGGTGTAGGCACTTTTGCCGGCAGATTTTCCAGCAAAGAGTGGCTTTTTGTCAATGGATGCAACACAAAATCGCACAAAATCCTGACTATTTGGCTCAAATATTCTTCACCGACGACCGACGACTTTCTCTAGAAACGCAATTACTAATTTTTCATAATAATCACATATGGGCCGAAGAAAATCCGCACGAACTAGTGAATGCCCGTCAACATCAATTCTCTGTCAATGTGTGGGCTGGAATTGTTGGAGATCACTTGATAGGTCGACATTTTTTACCGATGTGGTTAAATGGCGAGATATACCGCAAATTTCTTGAAGAGGAGCTACCACTACTGGTGGAAGAAGTTCCGTTGCAATTAAGATTACAAATGTATTTTATGCATGACGGTGCTCCAGCGCATTTTAGTTTAGTTGCTCGCGAGTTTTTGGACAATACGTATCCAGATCGGTGGATAGGACGGGGAGGTCCACAACCGTGGCCTCCTCGGTCTCCAGACTTAAATTCTTTGGACTTTTTTCTCTGGGGTCATCTAAAATCGTTAGTTTATACGACTCCCATTGAAAATGTCGATGAACTGAGAAATCGTATTATCGTAACTTTTCAAACAATTCGAAATACCCCTGGTATTTTAGAACGGACTCGCCAGTCAATACGACGGAGGATAGAAGCTTGTATTGCAGTTGGGGGCGGTCATTTTCAACAGTTAGTATAAGTTAATTTTGTTTTACTAATTATTTTGTTAATTTATAATAAAAACATTAATTATATTAACTTACTATTAAACATTGTACAACTTTAGAACTAAGCGATTTTGGACATATGTTCTTATAAATTTTTATGATCAAAATAACCCCAGGAATCAGCGCTTAAAGTTTGTCGCATACACTGTAAAAAATTACAGTAATTTTGCCATGGTAAATCAGGAATATTAATGTAATAACGTTGTGAATTTACCACAATAAATCATGTAAACTTCGTTTTACATGTTTTTTCTAGGATATTTAACATGGAAAAAGAAATTTCGGTAACATTTATAGCTTTTTCATGTAAGTTTAAGATGTAACAAAAATTCAAAAGAAAAATACAGGAAAAAACATGTACAATTTTGTATTTACTCTCAGAACTTACTTAAAAGTGTAAAATTGACATTTTTTTTTGGGGTATGTTAAGTGCACTTTAAAAAAGTAATTTTTACTAGTGAACTATTAATTTTGCTGTCAAAATATGAGGATCTTTTATATTTATTTGTTTTTACTTGAATTTTCGGGTAAAACTATAGATATCATGGAAAATACGAAATTCATACGCCGCAATGTGATTGGTTATTGGATTATTTATCTGTGCGCGTAGGTAATTCTATTCGTTTGTCGAACTTATTATTGGCTCAATGATATCATGTACGTCACAAACAATCGTAGGTTTCGCGTAAGCGTATTCATTCTTGATCCTTGGTTGAGCGATTCAGTATGACCTATTAGGTGCTATAAAAAAATTAGGTAAGTTGCTTGCTTTCTTTATAAAAAATACATATGAAAATTACTTCATAGAGTTCATATAAATATTACATACGAATTTTACAGTACAATCTTTGAAAAACACATCAGCATGTGAAATTTACTAGATGGTAGAAATTTTACCTTATGAAGCAAATTTACCTGTGAAATTGTAGGCAACTTTGTTACCAACAATTTTATATGTAATTTTACTGCAACTTTTTTTTACAGTGTATATTGAGAATCACTCATGTATAAACAAGGGTATTATCTACGGCTACTAAGCTTAGTTGGCAACTAAAGTTGTCAACAGGACATACATTCGCTTCGTATTTATACCATGGAAACTATCGATCAATTATGTCAAATTCTTTCTTTTTTTTTTGACATATGCGCACGCATATTTCACGGGTTCCGTTAATCGTATTATGTAGTGAATTCACATCGATTATCTAAGCACGTCTTCGGGTAGAATCGACTGTGACAATCGCGCTGTATTGCTCTGTATAGTTTTCGTTCTTTTCGAAAATACGCCGTTAATGCTAGAGGTGTCAATTGGGCGCGGGTGGGCGGACATCGTCAAACCAAAATCGTGCAAATTTCCGGAAAAATAGGGGCGGATAAAGCTTCGAGCGGGGGGAGTAATCGATCCGAACACCAAGATGATGCACCTAACGCCCTCGGTAAGGGAAATAGCCGAAGGTAGACGTAAGACCTTGATGAAGAATGTTATCCGCAAGGGGCAAGTCGGCAAGATAAAGAAGGTGCGCAGAGCCAAGAGGCGTGATATACCCATGGTGGAGAATCTGGTCACGCACAGGACGAAGAGTTTCTTCGGCCAGGTTAACGTTAGTGAGTTGTTGTAAGCAATTGAGCCTTGGTTGGGTCATCTTATTTTATTTCATTGTTAAATATTAATTACTCCTAAACCCCTCACCACAAACTGCACTAAACTGGACGTACGTTTCAATAGCAAACCCACTTGGCAAGTAATGTTGCAGATATCCCAGCAATATTACATTATTTACTAGACAGCGATGTTAAACAAAAACATGTTACTGAAATTTTGCAGCAACATTAAATAATGATATAAATATTGCAGGCCATTACAGTAACATTTCAATGTAATCAGGAAAAAATATTTTAAAACAATGTTGCAAAAACAAAGACTTTGTTGCCAGAAATGTTGAGGTAATATTTAGTCGTAACATTGACATATTTACAAGGCGAATCATTACAAGGAATGTTACAAGATTTGCGTTTGTAACATTAACATACTTACATTTTATAAATTGTAAGATAGGCACGTATATATGTTTCTGCAAATTTAGAATTTTGAAAACACAAAACTAATGGAGCAAATTTTCTCTATAAAGTAAATAAATAACGGTGATGAAAGTTTTTAACATTTTTTGTAGCCTATAATAATCATGTTAGTGGGGTTGTGGTTGCGCACTGCGTACTTGTAAAAGTTAGTATCGCTTGCCATCACAAGTTTTTTCGTATCGCGCATACACGAGTTGGCGTGAACCTGTGAACCCCCTCTTTCACAATATACGGTTATCGTGACTGGACAGGGCGTGGATAGGACCATCTTGGGATTGTGCGTCGCAATTGTTTTGATGAGAAAAAAATTCCCGTCAATAATGAATCAACATTATCGGGTAAGTTTTATTTATTATGCTAAAGTAGGTATGTCGATCCTTTCAAATTCATCGAAGATCTTTAAGACAGATATGTATTATGAATATCATAACCTATATATGTTATAGTGAAACCTACCTGTTGTGCTATAAGGCTGAGCAATGTCACGTAATGTCAATCTTAGAATTCATAGTAATTCTGGATCAAATACAAAGTTCACAATAATTATAAACAGTGTTATATATAACATATGCAGCTTATCCTCAATTTTCATTTAAATAAAATAACTTTTCTGATCTCTATTTTTGACGGTGTCTTTTTTTTTTAATTTCAGAGAGAATTAGAAGAAATATTGTGCTCACAGATACGGAATACGAAATAACTGTCATGGAATGGTTTCGTTATGCAAAACAAAGATTTGATAGAAAAACGGCAAAATGTTCAAAGGAATAAAATGCATTCGGGGCGTTTTTCTTATGTGTTGTGAGTTTTTGTTTAGATTCTATTCATGTTAATTTATGTGCCCCATAATCTGTTTCCAATACTGAAGTTTATTAAAATGGAATTTAATGTACTTTTTTTTTTTAATCAATAAATGCCTTTATTGTCTTCTGTAAGCAGCATTTTATTTTATAAAGTATTTGTTAATGTATTTCGTTTACTTAAATAGCTATTTATAATATTATTCATAGTATTACTATTTAGTTTTTACATAGAACTATATGATATATGATTGACCATTTTAATGTATCTGCAAAAATAACTACCAAAATATTATAAAAATATCTTATCCATTATATTTTTCTGGCATTAATGTTTAATGTTAATATTGTAATTTTAGTAAGTGAAGATAAATTCGTATAAACAGAGGAGCCCGATCTATCGAGTGTAACATGAAATTATAATATTAACATTGAATTTCAATAAGACTGATTGAGATTCCGTTTTATATTAATTAATATAACTTCTCGATAAACCTCAACATCATGTTTCTTGTATAATGCAGCAAGAACTTTTGGAGTAAATAAAAAGATCCTAAATAGAAACATTAGTGTAGATATATTTATAGAAACATTTAATTGCCACACTGTATCAATATTTCTCTTTAACATATGAGAAATGTTACGGAAGAGCTGTACTTCAGCATTAATCGTCATGTTAAAGTAATGTTACTCGAAGACCTCGTATTAACATTACTGGGAAATATTGTTTCGTAACATCGCTTAGGCGGACATTAAACAGTCGTAGAAATGTTACTGCATGTGGTACGTTGTATATATTTTTTGTAACTATTCGCGTTACAAGATAACATTTAGACGACGTTATAGTCATGTTATTTTGCCAAGTGGGAAGCTATCATCATCAGCAGACACACTGAACTGAACTGAGTTCAGTTTAGTGCAGTTTGTGGTGAGGGGTTTAGGAGAAGTTTACAGCATTACCAGTACCACAGTTTGGAGTATTTTTGTTAAATATTAATTAAGGCAAACAAAACAACAGTAGGTAACTTTGGGATTTTAGAGCATTGTCGGATGTTTTTAATTTAGCACAGGTCATAGATGTTCCTCCCACCAGATGTACTGAGTTAGTTTATTGGACATCATCGTAGGTAGAAATCCGGATATGTTTCTTGATTCTGGAGTTTTTGATGCTGAGGATCTATCTGATCACAAACTTAATTTACAAAATACCTCTCCAAATTTTAACAGATGTTAAATATCGTATATATCGTGATTTTGGCAACATTGACTACAATTCCTTTTCATCACTTCTCATGAGTATCCCTTGCCCTTTAATTTATGATAACGAAGAACTTTACTTTATCATACCCTCCATAGCCTCCATTACTGTTCAAATATTCAACACTAACTAATTTGTATTGGGTTAATAATTAATAATCTAAATGGGGATCGGACAATGTGTAAGTATTCACAGCTTGTCAAGTATGGAATGAAGTACGGTTTTGTATCATTGAATAGGGTCTTCAAAAACTTCAAAATTCCAAATCTCCTGTTGCACCTTTGTCCACCATCTATCTTATCTCTTTTCTGTTTCACACTTACGCTCTCATACTTATATTCCTTCCAGTATTTTTATCCACGACGCAATCTTTAATTTATAAAGTAGTTCATAGCGATTTATTAACCTTATCACCTTTGTCGCTTTGCAGTTGCAAATGTTATATGTCGACCGTGATGTTAGACGAAGACAACAAAGTAGTTGGCTGTGTGTGTGTCAATAACTTCCCAAACATGCCCAGCATACCGCCTTGGTACTGGAGGAACTGGGCTGCTCACCTCTACAGATTAAACTATCTGAGCCCCAGGAATAGTTTGTGGATCCATTTCGCCGTTTTCGATCAGCTCTTCGCCTCGATCTTCTTGTATAAGATGCTGGAATATCTGTACGAGAGATGCTTCTACGTCAAGTATATACTGCTGATCATACCGCCCTATATAAAGTCTTTGGAATGGATGGAATCTTGCGGTGTCGTCATATATCCACATGCATGTGAGAATCTTTTTTTTTTTCTTTATAATTTTAAATCTGAACATTACGGATCTACAGGGATCTACAGACATGGCTTGCTATCGTAAATAGCGTGTTTAATATTGTTTTTATTAGATGCATTTTTTTATTCAGACATTTCACGTTTATAATCTAAAAATATTTTGAGTTTTATCTGTATAAGACCGTACTCGTTTTTTTTTTAATGGAATTCTCTATATATTTTTGTTGGATTTTTAACTTTAACAAATACAAAAATAAATGGTTTATTGAAAAATTAGAAAAATTAAGAAAATAAAGGATGTACCAGGGTTTCCCAACAACCTGTAAATAGATGTAAGGTCTTTACAGACTTTAACTGAAGACATGACCAAAAACTAAATCTTTGGTTATGTCTTCTTATATTTTTAAAAGATGCTAGCTCTAAATCATTTATGGTATGCTCAAAAATTTCATCTTTGAATAGTGATGAAATGTGTAGTGATGAAGCAAACTGCTATTTTGCAGCAGCTAACAACCGTTAGGAGTTTGTAGTAGCTATTATTAATACCAAAAGAAGCTGTTACTTTTGTAGCCGTTTCCTGATATAGTAAACAAATGTGAATGTCGTAAAACATAGGGCCTGTTCTTTAATTCAGAATAATGGTTTGGTGGCTTACACCAGTGGTGGCCATATTGAGGATGACGTCAGTTGTTGATGTTTTACCGGTGCATCCACCATCAGTAAATTTAAAAATGCTCCTAACCTCAGTGCTGTGGCTGAATCCTTATATTTGTCATATTATATTAAAAAATCGCCCTTTTCTCCAAAAATGAAAAAAAAGAACCCTTGTTAATGGCATTGTAGGATACGTGGTAACAAAAGTGGTGTTAGAGAGTCCAGATAAAATAACTGAAATGTTTGAAATCATTTCAATTACCGCTGGCCTTAATTTCGTAGTTAACAATTTTCCATCACATTCTAAAGAAACCTCTACGGCCTCTTCCTCGAACGGCAAACAAGCTTCCATGTTTACTTGAATTATTTCAATTTAGAGGTTATGTCAGCTTATGCTAATTCACCACACCAAGCTCACCATCTCCCAAAATCGGTTGCGCGGTGATGGCACCACTTGGTTGAAGCGGTAAATTTTAGAACGTGTTTTGGTGCACCATCAGAAACTAAACAGTAATTTAAGAACGTTACTGGTGAAACCAACTGCAACCCGGTGAATCCACCGATGAAATAAAAAACAGCCCCATATAGACCAAATCATGAATGTTTGTAGTTACGTCATTAACATGTCGGTAAAGTAAAGACAAGCGTAGTTGGAAAATTGGAAGCATTCATATACACAAGCGAGATAGAAGTATATAACATAAGTCCTAGATACTTAAGCTATGCGTCCATATTTTATTAAGGGTCAACAAACTAATTGAAGTGAGATAGAATACGGTCGAGTAATGCGTAAATAAGAGCTTTCATAATGTTTACTGCAGTGCATGCAACCACCCAATTTTAACCCATTTTACCGCTCCGTTGACATTTGACATTTAACTTTTACTGTTTATTTGCCCTTCTTTAGGTTTGAATTTTTATTTACTTCTATTATTTTCTTTTACTTTAAAAGTTCTTTTTAGAGCTGTAGTGAAGTAAATCGTTTAATTTGTGGTAAGTTTAGAGGTGTTAAAGAAACATACAAAGACTTCAAACATTTTTTTAAGTTACAGTTAAAGATGTCCGGTAAACGTCGTAGTTCTTGTTGCCAAGAGTTGGTCAGCCGTTTACTAGTGTATTTCGAGGAGGAAAAGCAAAATGAAAGTCCTTTAATATCCGTTGATGCGGTCCATGAGGTAAATTATAATTGATTAGTGTTAAATTAAAACTTACATACAAATTGTAGAGAGTTGCAAATGCTTTGGGCATTTCTATGGGTACAGTCTACGACATAAAGCGCAAGAGGGAAACTACATCTGCTGTTCCTTCATCGAATGCTTCAACAGCCCTGTGCTAGCCACGATTGATGCCCAAAACACGTGATGTGTCAGAGAGAAATAAAATGGATGTGCGTAAAGTAATTTATGGTTAAGGTTTATGTTATTGATGAATTACTTCGAGCACATGGGCATGAAGTTTTAAGACTTCCTCTGTATCACTGCGATTTCAATGCTATCGAATTGATATGGGCACATGCGAAAGGATATTATAATAAGCATATTGGTCGGGATGGTTATGGCGATAAACAAGTATTGGAAATGTGTAAGAAAGCTTGGACATCTGTACACCAGACATCTGGCAAAATTGCATAAATCACACAGAGAAAATAATTAAAGAGTGGTACGAACGTAAAGCAAACATAGAAGACTTTGTTCTGACAGTTAATTGCGGATCAGAAGATGAGAGCGAAGACACAATTAAATATATTTTTAATTGCACTATTTTTTTCTTTCAATATTGACATATTTTAATTTAATTTACTGCATATTATGTTTTGTATATACCATTGTATAGAAATTATGTTTGCTACACAAAAATAAAAAACGTCATCTTTCGTTTAATTAATCATTGGTAACTTTGGTAACTTAACATTGCTGTGAACTGATTGTCCAAGCATACAAGCTTAAAGAAATTAAAAAATGACAAAATTAATTTAGCTAGCTCAGCAAAAATGAATTTAAAAGGGCGCCAGAGATTCTTACATCTCAGAGTAACTTTCATTAAAAGTAAAAGTGGGCGTTAGAAAAATTTGACTTTCTTTAAAAACCCTAATAATAGAAGTGGCTAATTCAAAAATAAAAGAACTATTTAAGATGATATTTAAAATCATTAACTTTTATTGTAAAAAGAAAAAAAAAAAAACATTTAATACAAATTACAGGAAAAATTAAAACCATGAATATAAGATTCTGGCAAAAAACAAACCTGCATATGACTCTACAATTAAAAAGGACAATGCAAATCCTTTATCAAACAAAATGGTGAATTCGTTCCAGAAGGAATTTCTTATACCACAAAAAATCCACGTGGTCTCAAAAATTCAAAGCAAACTAAAAATTTAATAAAATCAACGTGGAGAACCAAGTAAAATAAAAATGAAATTAAAATACAAGCCCAAAGCTTCTTTTCACCTACCCCGAGGTGATTAAAATAAAATTAATCTGAAAACTACAAAAAAAAAAAAACGGAAAAATTTAAACTCTAAACGCGATCACTTCTAAAACGAAAATTATTAACGGGCCTACATGTAATTTGTGCACAACGATATAACACTTATTAATAATTAATGAGTTGCTAGATGGACGATTTTAAAATTTCAAAAGAACGAACTACATCTTAAAATTAATAAGAATTACCAGATACGGTAACCAAGACAACAAAACAAAACAATACACGCGCTCGTCTATCTGGTAACTGCCGGGCCTCAAGGTAACACACTCATATATATGAAATTTACATCTGCGTGCGATGAAGGCGCAACGCATCGCAAAGAAAAAACTAGCATATAAACTATATACAATACTGGTACACGCAAAATGTACAAATAAATGAAATTAACTATACACAACTGAACAATAAAAATGATACTAACAATTAAATCAAATAACAAAATCTTTTCAAAATAAACAAATATTAGAATTGTGGAAACTCTATCCTTGCTCTGACAAAACCAATCCGGACTGAACAAAAATACAAATTTAAATTTCCGAAACCCGGGGTGCCAGTCCATAGCAGTATATTAAACTTTAGTTTACTTTTATGTTGCTTGAATATTTTCTATATTTTGATTTGCAAATAGGTTTTTGATATGAGAACTACATTATTTCATTGAGAACACATTTAATAATAAGCTTAGCCTGATCACGAAAGCATTGTCAATAGGAGAGTTCACTGTTTAGAATCCTATTAGGTGCATTACTCATGATTGTTTTTAAAACGCAATCTTCTCTTATTTCTTGCATAAAGATTACGGTAACCCTGGAAAGCTGCAACGCGTCTTCTTGACCACCAGATCCGACTTCGTGCTGTATTACAAGATCAGGAGGGCTGTGGTTCAAGATAATGACGACGTGGTCAACTTGATACACGAGCATTCGAAGATGTTGAAGAAACTGTACGGCGAATACTACATCGCCGAGTTGATCCAAGACCAGTCCAAATACGAAGGTAGATTGGTCATAGTGGCGGAGTATGCGGGAGTAGGCTGTTGCCGTCATGATCTTAAACCAAGAGGTGAATTACGACCTATTGAACCACGCTTTCAAGTTGGAAACGTTTTACGGATTGAGGAAGCCGGATGCTAGGGACGAAATCAGACCGCCGGAAGTGGAAGCTAACGAGGAGACGTAAGTGACGTCGACAAAAAAAAAAATTTGAAGTATTATTGAAAAGTGGATTTCATATCCAAAGTTATATCACATTCTACTACAGTGCATCACTTAAGTATTTGTAGGTACATACATTTAACCGAAATGAAAAAAAGGAACTTTAATAAAAACAAAGAAAGATAATATAAATATTAATATTTTAATAAAAAATCAGAATTTTGAACTCACAAAAATATTTGTATACGAGAAAAAAAACAAAATAAATATTTGTTGGTTTGATTCTAATATTTAGTATGCATTCCATTTGCATCTATAACCGCTTGCAAGCGCTTGGGCATGGACATTACCAATTTTGCCGTTTCGTCCGGCGTAATATATATTATCTAATTTAATCTTTAAACTATCATCTTAAATGGGTTCATACCTACTTAATATGTATGCATATTTTACCCATTTTATATTATTCGTCCTACGCACCAAATGTACAAAAGCAAAAATTCAATCTTTTTTTATATGAAATAAAATATTTACAGAAATACAAAGCAAAATATTCTTGCAGAGTTATGAAAATATATTGAGAAAACATTTGCAATAAAATATTATTAATGCTACATAAGATATATATTTTTAAATGTTTCCTAATATATTTTCTATAATATATTTTATGCATATTATATTAATATAACTAATATTCAAGAAAGATTTAATATTTTTTAAATATTTATAAAATATGAAATAAATATAGTTGGTCACTGGGGACCGTTTCAGAAAGTCCCGATATTTTGCTGTATCGGTAATGCAACGGTGGCACCAATTAATGCAGTCTTTGATGGAATTTAACTTTATACAAAATCGTTGTATTAATGAATAAATTATCTTTTTTTTTGAAATATTTTTGAAATTTCTTTCCAGACTGTCCATGGTATACGCTCCCGAGTCAGTCGTCCAGAAAGAGGTGGAGTCGGAAAGTAGCCTTTTGAATGCGGACACCGGGTCACAGCTGTCAAGCGTTACGGATGACGATTACGAATTACCAACTGACGTGGCGGCCGATCTAGAAATGATAATCTCGCAAGATATGGGCGACCAGGACGACTCGTCAGGCGACGATAGTCTATCCTTCTTGGGCACTCTGGAGGATCAGGCCGTGTGTGTGATGCTGTCCTGTACGAACGAGACGATGGACAAATGGGAAAAGAAGAAAAGCAGGAGCATGATAAACGGTATGAGAAATAGGGGAGGGGGAGGGGAGGAATAGTATAGGCTTTTTCAAAAGTAAATGGTATTTTGACTGAACTGACGTAATTTTTTCGACATATTGGCAATAGTGCTGACGTCACGCGTCCCTTTATTTTGTTGTTGTTTGAGTGTTAGATTCGTATCCCACACATTACATTCACTAATCATTAGAAATTTTGAGATTTCAGAAAACAGTTTGGAGATGATAATTAATTATGCTGCTGTTCTGAATGCCCCAGCGCCAGTTGTCTCGACAGCTGAAGTGCTGACTTTACGGTGGCTCTTTATCACTAAAGTACAATTCATTCGTTCATTAAGTTAGGGTGGGCACCTATAGTCCAGGCACTTGAGCTAGGTGCTCATTGTACCGTCCCTATTAAATCTCTTACTTCCACTCGAGCACCTTGGTGTTCTCTATAAAGCCCAGTATTTTGCCCAGTGGAAACTTGAGAACCTTCGACGGTTCCAATAGATCCTTCCTTTGAAAATATTAACCTTCAAAAAATGTTGCTGCACTTTTTTGACGCCAGCTCTTGGCTTATAATTAGCTCCAGAAAGCGTCTAACTTACTCGTGAGGTTTCACTAACAGCCAGAAATATTACATAGATATTTTTAAAAATATATTTTATAAATATTTTTCGTGAGAGATTTTTGAATATATTTTTCATATTTTTTCTAAATATAGATAAAATATTCAATTAAAATATTTATTCCATATTTTAAAATTAATGTAAGCGCTATATTTTTTCTAAAATATTTATATGAAAATTGAGATTTTTTTATGCAATCTATTTAATTTGTCAAAATGATTTAAAATTGTTCTTGGTTATTTAGAATGTATAACGTCGATAACGAAAGTTGAAACATACATAGAGTTGTCTAAAAGGCAAAACTTGTTTTTCAACACTCCACATACCAAGTTAATAATCAAATAATTCTGGCATCTTTTAAGGCATACTGAAGGTTTATCAAATTAATCACTATTTTTTATTGAAGTGTTCTAATAAATAACAAACATATTTATTATCATTTTATTTGAATAAGCCAAAAAAATGAAAAATACTCATTTTAAGTCTACCTTGGCTGGTGCCAGGTACAACCTATGGCTTTTTTCATATCTTCGGTAGTGGCGCTCTCATGGCGTTTCCTTGTGGCCTCTAAACAATGCAAATTGTATTAGATCATACCATGAATAAAACATCGTACAACATTATCAACACCTACTAACACATTTGGAGCATTTACAATAATTGGAGTGGTCGCTATATTCTAATACTTACGATACTTATTTTTATTTTATTTCATAATATTTGAAAACATTCTACGTACAAACAATGAAACAACACAACGTATTCTAACCTCTATTTGAGGTTATGACGTTTATCTACCGAGATAAATCTCTTAAGCAAATCAACTAGCAATTTATCTGGTAGATGCAGTGCATATATGATGCATAAAATTCCTACAATTATATTATTAAACGATTTCTGAACATAGCTATATTGAGCATTACAATTATCTTATAAATGCTATACATGTTCAAAGTTTTGCTTACCTCGTAGTCACCACAAAAACTAAAACACACCCCGCAACAATTAATTACACAGTTAACCCTAATCTGCTCTAATCATATACTATTATAAACTATAACATGTAACGGACAAACGAATGAAAACGTTGATGATACGCACGTGCGCGTATGCATTGTATGTACCTAATCCATAGACGCATAAACAATACTAAATCATTATAACACGGCACCGTAATGAATAGAGGTGTTGTGTTGATGTTCGCAACTTAGAAATATTACAAATAATATAATACAAAACGCAGATATATTAATAGAAAAGTTACAGCTCTCAACTTAGATACTAATAAATCATATTAGATATATATATTATCTAATTTAATCTTTAAACTATCATTTTTTAAATAGGTACATATCTTACTAAATGTATGCATATTTTACCCATTTATATTATTCGTCTATACGCACCAAATGTAAAAAAGCAAAATTCAATCTTTTTTTATATGAAATAAATATTTACAGAAATACAAAGCAAAATATTCTTGCAGAGTTATGAAAAATATATGAAAATGAGAAAACATTTGCAATAAAATATTATTAATGCTACATAACATATATTTTTTAAATGTTTTCCTAATATATTTTCTATAATATATTTTATGCATATTATATTATATTAATATAACTAATATTTAAGAAAGATTTAATATTTTTGAAATATTTATAAAATATAAAATAAATATAGTTGGTCACTAGGGTTGTGACGCGTAGATTTTTTTCCTAATTTTTGCTTTCCCTTCCAGTCAAGCCTATGCAAATCTATCACCCCAGAATACCCGACTATCACGGCGAGCCGAACGCTTTCGCCATAGAGGTATTGGCCGCGCAACCTGACCACGAATGCGCCCTACGCTATCTCCTGCAAGCGGCGTTCGAGAGTTTCGCGGATCGCGACTACGGCATCCTCTGCGTGCCCAGCACCGAACCCACCTTCCCCCTACTGAAGCTGATGGTGCGCGTCACTCCGCGGCCTTCGTCCAACTTCGAGAACGAACTGTACGTGACGCACAGGGAAAGCATACGCTCCGAATTGCTGGTGCGCGAAGCGAGCCAGGCCGACATCCCCGTAATAGAGGCGCTCATAGGCAAATTGAAGAATCCCTCTATATACCAGCAGCTGATGCTGTCGGTGACGCAATTGGAATCGCAGTACAGCAGTTACGTCTTCCAGTGCCGTTCGATGATCGTGGTTTCACTATATTGAGCGAACAGCACAACATCGAGTATATCAAATCGCATTACCAGCTGACCACTTGGACCGATATAACGAAGCATAAGGTAGGAATTTAGAGATGTAAATAAAATGAGTATTCGCTGGGTAGTATTCGTTCATCGTCGCTTACGGGCTGGCGAAAGTATTCTTTAAGATGCAGTGCTCACAGTGCACACGAGTTGTCACTTTCACGAGATAAAAAACGCTAGAAGGCTCACAGCCACTAGTGATAGGAGGCGAAAGGATTGCATATGTCAAAGAAGCGAAATAACTGGGGGGTATGGTTTGATCAAAGACATACATGGAACCCACATATCCAAAACGCAACTAACAAAGCCACTATCGCCCTAGGTAGGTGCAGAAGGCTGTATGAAAGGAATTGGGGATTTCGCCTCAAAATGACTGACTCTGTGCTTATACACAAGGGTAATTAGATCCATGGTAACGCACGGAGCTACAGACATATAAGAAGCTGCAAGACATAGACTTATACATGTCAAGTACCGATAACTAAATCGCACTATCAAAAACTATTAGATGAACTCGAGGAGGCACCCCTTTTAGAAATGTCATGTGACGCCATGGTTCAAAAATTCAACCTAGATAGAAAATATCAGGTTGTAATACCAGATAAGAAGGACGGGAAGATAGGTACTCTAGTAAGAGCGGACTCAAACTGGTATACGACGGCTGTAACAAAACGAGAAGCGCAATTTCTGCTTATCGTTTTGTTGCATTAAAGCGTCGGCCCATGGCTCATCTTGTATCACTTCCATTTATTACGTTCGAGCATCGGCCTTCGGCTGCACCCCGCGCAATTTCCACTTCCCGTTTTGTTGTATTAGAGCGACGGCCTAGGGCTGATCTTGTGCCATTTCCGTTTATTACGTTCGAGTGTCGGCCTTCTGCTGCACATCGTGCAATTTCCACTTGCTGTTTTGTTGTATTAGAGCATCGGCCTACGGCTGATCTTGTACCATTTCCGTTTATTACGTTAGAGCGTTGACCATCGGCTGCACCTGGCATAATTTCCGCTTCCCGTTTTGTTGCACTAGAGCGTCGGCCTGTGGCTGATCTTGTGCGACTTCCGTTTATTACGTTGGAGTGTCGGCCTTTGGCTACACCTCGCGTAATTTCTGTTTCCCCTTTTGTTGCACTAGAGTGTCGGCCTACAGCAGATCTTGTGTGACTTCCGTTTATTACGTTGGAATGTCGGCTTTCGTCTGTACATCGCGCAATTTCCACTTCCCGTTTTGTTGTATTAGAGCGACGGCCTAGGGCTGATCTTGTGCCATTTCCGTTAATTACGTTCGAGTGTCGGCCTTCTGCTGCACATCGTGCAATTTCCACTTGCTGTTTTGTTGTATTAGAGCATCGGCCTACGGCTGATCTTGTACCATTTCCGTTTATTACGTTAGAGCGTTGACCATCGGCTGCACCTGGCATAATTTCCGTTTCCCGTTTTGTTGCACTAGAGCGTCGGCCTATGGCTGATCTTGTGTGGCTTCCGTTTATTACGTTGGAGTGTCGGCCTAGCTGCACCTCGCGCAATTTCTGCTTCCCGTTTTGTTGTACTAGAGCATCGGCCTACGGCTGATCTTGTATGACTTCCGTTTATTACGTGCGAGTGTCGGCTTTCGGCTGCACACTGCGCAATTTCCACTTCCCGTTTGGTGTTTTTAAGCGACGGCCGTAGAGGCTGATCTTGTGTGGCTCCGTTTATTACGTTCGAGCGTCGACCATCGGCTGCACCTGGCATAATTTCCGCTTCCCGTTTTGTTGCACTAGAGTGTCGGCCTATGGCTGATCTTGTATGATTTCCGTTTATAGATAGATAGATAGATAGATGTATTTCAAAAAAGTGTACAAAGACAAAGTGCACAGTATATTATTCGTCAAAATGTAAAAAACAATGTCAAAGTAATATAACAAATACACTTAAAAAATTAGGTTTGAGAAAACCTTCGTTAGGACGGTGTATGTAAAAATTAAAAAATTAATATTACGTTCGAGTGTCGGCCTTCGGCTGCACCTCGCGCAATTTCCGCTTTCCGTTTTGTTACACTAAAGCGTCGGCGTACGGCAGATCTTGTGTGACTTCCGTTTATTACGTTGGAGTGTCGGCCTTCGGCTGCACCTCGTGTAATTTCTGTTTCCCCTTTTGTTGCACTAGAGTGTCGGCCTACAGCAGATCTTGTGTGACTGCCGTTTATTACGTTGGAATGTCGGCTTTCGTCTGCACATCGCGCAATTTCCACTTCCCGTTTTGTTGTATTAGAGCGTCGGCCTATGGTTGATTTTGTGTGGCTTCCGTTTATTATGTTGGAGTGTCGGCCTTCAACTGCACCTCGCACAATTTCTGCTTCCCGTTTTGTTGTATTAGAGCGTCGGCCTATGGCTGATCTTGTGGCGACTTCCGTTTATTACGTTGGAGTGTCGGCCACCAGCTGCACCTCGCACAATTTCTGTTTCCCGTTTTGTTGCACTAGAGCTTTGGCCTATGGCTGATCTTGTGCGACTTCCGTTTATTACGTTCTAGCGTCGGCCTTCGGCTACACCCCGCGCAATTTCCACTTCCCGTTTTGTTGTATTAGAGCGTCGGCCTATGGTTGATCTTGTATGACTTCCGTTCATTACGTTCGAGTGTCGGCTTTCGGCAGCACCCTGCGCAATTTCCACTTCTTGTTTTGTTGTATTAGAGCGTGGGCCTAGGCCTGATCTTGTGTGACTTCCGTTTATTACGTTAGAGCGTCGGCCTTCGGCTGCACCTCGCGTAATTTCCGCTTCCCGTTTTGTTGCACTAGAGCGTCGGCCTATGGCAGATTTTGTGCGATTTGAGATTTTATTAAATTTTTGGATTTATAATGGCTACAGTTTTATTGTTCATTAATGTATAGTTTTACCTTAGCGTGAATTACACAATGTTGTTGTCGGATTGTTTTTTAAATACCATTTTTATTTAAAATTAAAGGTTCTAAAGAAATTTCGATTGCATTATTGTCGTCAATGATTCATTTTGACGCCTTTTAGAAGGTGGCTTTTGATCCACCTGTATTTTAAATAATAGATAAACAAAGAAATAATACCTTAGAGAGACATGAATTTTGAATTTCACCGTACAAGTAACGAAATCTTACATCACTAGGTGGGATGTCACGGCGCCATAAATTATTTCATCGTGTCCCGATTATTCGACAAACACACCAGATTCTTCCTGCAGGAACTGCACCGATTGAGCGATTATTCCGTACTTTACTACAAGATTTCGCCGGAGGACGTGACGCTGGTCCACCCGCGCAGGATAGCCTGCGGTTTAGGTATGTTGTTGCCGGTCGTTCCGACCAACGTCTCGGAGTACCCCACCAAATCCAACGAATACTGGAAGTTACCCGACGTCCTGAACCAAGTGGAACCGCCCTTCTCTCTGTACATCTCCACTCCCCTCCACTGTGGCCTCAGTCGCACCGAGGTCAACGCTAAAATCGTCGTGGTGGGTGGTAGCGACGTCGCCCTGGCCTTCCTGGTGGAACTGATCTTCAAGAACAATCCCAATTATCGCGTCACCTTCAACAATGTCACTTTGGTGTCGCCGCACGGCGTCTGCAGGCAGAGGACGAATAAAATTCGCGATATCCTCATACCGTCCAAGAGTATCTTGCACGGTCACTATTTGAGTCAGTTGTCCTTGAGGACGTACGTGAACGTGGTGAATGGCGCTATGACGGCCATCAATCGGAAACATAAGACTATCACGGTCAACGATAGCTACCTGCCTTTACGATTACTTGGTGCTGGCGTGCGGGCGGCAGTACCAGATGCCACAGAGGAGCGAGAAGTTACGCGGCAGGAGGGCGGAGTTTCCCAATAATGTGTTCATCGTCAACAGCGAGATAGATGTCGATATAGCGTGGACCAAGTTGAATAAGATCATCAGCGATACGTACGAAGTTCAGTGTAAGTTGAGATTATTAAAGTAGTGTTGAGAGGGAAGCTTTCATTATCATTCACGACAGATCGGGGTCTATTTCATTCAGAAGTAGTTCATATTTCACATTGCCTTCAGCAGAACAAACGTGTGGCAATGTGCTTTTGTGTAAATAATTGATTTATTTTATCAATAACTTATTTGTCTAAAAATTAAAATGTAAGCTATCATAGAAGCCATGCCGAGCAATCTTGAGCATTCGTTTCATTCATTCTTTGGCTTCGCCCTGCATTATTAACGTATAGTTACACAGTTGAATGAAATTAGTAACTTGGAATTTAGCTGCTTCTGTCGACCTCCTATCAGTTGTAGGGGGCTAAAATTTTGTACCGGGTTGGGTTTTGAATTCGATATCATCGGGGACACTTAACACTGCGTAGGCTTTCACGGCCGGTGTAACTATAACTAACAGCTTCTTGCGGGTTTCGCCGTGTGTCAAAACTTTCGCTCGACGTTTCGCTGTTCATACTGACAGCTTCTTCAGGATAACTGAACTGATTCTCCATGGTCCGACATTCTTCTTATATACGCCCCTGGTGCATCCAACCGTGTAGTTTCCGCTCCATTGACCGTGACGGTTCGTAGTAGGCTCTTCCACGTGTTGCTAAGGTGGTACCCTTCTTCTCTGTTAACGGTTTTATTCTTCTCTATTTCTATGGCTTCCCTGATGAGTCTTTTCCCGTAGTTCTTGGTGGTAGTTATTACTTTTACATTCTTGAAATCCATTTTGTGTCCGGTGTCGTGCATGTGTTCTGCCACCGCTGATTGCTCGGTCCTTCTTAATCTTGCGTCCCTCTGTGTTCTTTTATTCTTATGTCGATGGCTCTTCGTGTTTGTCCGACGTAGCACTGTCCGCATTGCATGTTATTTTGTAGATACCTTCTGTGCGCCCCTTGGTATCTTATCCTTTGCGGTCGGTAGATACTGCTGGATCGACGTGCAGTCCCGAAGCGTACTTGTACTCGCAGGTTCTCAAAATTCAGCCACTATTTCAGTTTTCCATGTTGTCATTTCAAATGTAAATTCTCCCTTTCCTGGATGTTATGGTTAAGAAAAACAAAGAGGGAATGCTACAGCACGCAGTATTTAGAAAGAAGACGCACACCGATAGATATCTGCATGCGCAAGATCTCACCATCATCCGATGCAGAAGAAGACATTAATACAAACATTGCTATCCAGAGCCGAAACCATCAGTGACGAACAACATCTTACCAGTGAAAAGATACATTTGGAGAAAGCACTAAAGAAGAATGGTTACACTGACATCGACATAAGGACAGCAATAAGAAGAAGACGACACTGGAGACAACTACAGAACCACGAAGAGGGATGGCGTGTTTACCTTACATAGCAGGAGTCACCGAAAAAATAGGCCGAATTTTGAAGAAACGTAACATACAAGTACGCTTCGGGACTGCAACGTCGATCCAGCAGTATCTACCGACCACAAAGGACAAGATACCCAAGGGGCGCACAGAAGGTATCTACAAGATAACATGCCAATGCGGACAGTGCTACGTCGGACAAACAGGAAGAGCCATCGACATAAGAATAAAAGAAACGAGAGGGACGCAAGATTAAGAAGGACCGAGCAATCAGCGGTGGCAGAACACATGCACGACACCGGACACAAAATGGATTTCAAGAATGTAAAAGTAATAACTACCACCAAGAACTACGGGAAAAGACTCATCAGGAACGCCATAGAAATAGAGAAGAATAAAACCGTTAACAGAGAAGAAGGGTACCACCTTAGCAACACGTGGAAGAGCCTACTACGAACCGTCACGGTCAATGGAGCGGAAACTACACGGTTGGATGCACCAGGGGCGTATATAAGAAGAATGTCGGACCATGGAGAATCAGTTCAGTTATCCTGAAGAAGCTGTCAGTATGAACAGCGAAACGTCGAGCGAAAGTTTTGACACACGGCGAAACCCGCAAGAAGCTGTTAGTTATTGGGGAACACTTTTTTAGTAGCTTATCTTGCTATACCCAATAACGTGATTTTCTAATTTTTGTTTTTGGGGAACGTTCACTTGTGGACTGGTCCATTATCAATTCATCACTATTGATGGTTCAAAAAACTGATATTTCCTTAGATTTCTCTCGTACAATATGACCAATTAGATTTACCCTCTAGTAAGTTATGACGTTATTTATTAAAAATATCATATTAGTAGTGACAAAGTTGGCAACTACTTGCGGTATTAGGGAACACTACCGGAAGTCGAAAATATTTTAGCTAAACTACTACAAATGATTTTAAATCTCACATTTATTTGCTTCTCTCTAACTTTTAATGTAAGCTCGTCGTGACACACGCTGTTACCTACTTTACCGCCACCGAAAGCGACGCTAGAGTGCCGTAAAATCCCGAGGCAAGAATTCAAAAAAAAAAGGTGATCCACTTTACAAACCTTCGAATACGAGGCATGATATTCGGCAATACACATATACACGTACAGGATATAGCGTATGAAATTTACAGGTTCGTAATCGAAAATGCAGAAAATGATCGGGGGTGGTTTTCTATTCTTAAAGTTTTATCGCGAAAGAGATTACAAAAAAAAAGGAACGTGCAACTTAGCTTTGCCCTCTTTCAGTTGTGGGCGGGGCGTAGAGATCCTCTCCTATACGAACAGACAGATCGTAGCCTCTAGGACTGACTCGCAGCCACCGAAACAGGTGGTCCGTGTAATTCCAAAGGAGGTAGGTTCTCCGAAGGACTTAAAAAGTCGCAGAAGTCCTCAACCGCACGTGGGTAGTCCGAAACCTCACACAAAACGCAGGGAAGGTTCCAGAGTTAAGAATTAAGGGGGATTAAAAAAAAAACCCTCTAAAACACAGAAATCCCGAAATTAATGAAATAAAAGGAGTGACAAGATTTGCTTACCGTTAAATAACGAGGCTTTTCATCGAAGAGAAGAAACAGATAACAGAAATGGCGTTGGAGACGCGTGGTTCTCAAATTATATCCCAAAATACCAGGCTCATCCGCCGTAATAATCACGAAATTTCCACTTCAAACACAAGCGAAGATACGGCCAATGATTATTTCCAGTAAACTTCCAATAAAATCCACAGATGTGTGAAAATATCCAAAATTCCCGAAGATAGTAAGATTTACTCGTGAGAGTGCGTCTATCAACAACCAAGAAGAAGCAGGAAACGGAAGAATGAATACGTCACGCAACCAATCAGAAGACAGCCAATTAAAACAAGAATAAGGACATGGAGGTGCCCTCTAACGTCGAAAAGGTGTAAACACGGAATTAACGGATCTAAATGAAACTACAATCAATCGAATTTAATCGATGCGTGGAACCGATAATACCGACATAAAAAAAATTGTATTCTGTCCAAAACAAACAATCCTAAACCCCAAGATGAAATGTCAACAAAAATCTGGTTAACGCTGGATTTGAAGGAATTTAAACGAAAATCTGAGACCGTTTTAAGTATATGAATCTATCTGTAAGTAAATGAGAACTTAAAAGATTACAAATTCTAGCAAGGCCACCCTAACAGGGGGAAGAAATACAAATCAGGAACCAAAAATTAAACAATTAATGTTTACGTTGTGAAATTACAAGACGTAGGAGCGTCTCTGAAGGTAGAAGAATGGAATAGAATTATAAAAATCCTGTCGAAAAGAGCTAACCGAGGAGGATATGAGCTCGACACGAACATATTGTTACCTAAATTTCCGGCACCGAAAGTGACGGTCGAGTACCGTGAAGAATCGCGAGGCAAGAACTCAAAATAAAAAGACAAAAGGTGATGCACTTCCGTTTTACAAACCTTCGAAGAAGTGGGTGGATATTCGGCAATCATGCGGACAAAATTTACAAATAAAAAGGAAACGTGTAAACTTAGCTTTTGTTCTCAATTAGCCGTTACGGCCTTGGAACTCCTCTCCTATCCAAACAGATCGTAGCCTCTGGGCAGACTCGGTACTATCCGAAGCAGGTGGTCCACTTAATTCAAGGAAAGTAGGATTCTCCAAAGGGACTTAAAAAGGTCGCAGAAGTCCTCAGCCGCACGGGGGTGTTCAAAATCTCACGCCAAACGAAGATACCAAAATTCAAAGAAATAAGGGGTATTGAAAAAAACCTCTAAAAACACAGAAACCTCAAAATTAGTGAGTTTAAAGGAAATGACAAGATCTGCTTACCGTTAAATAACGAGGTTTTACAACGAAGAGAAGAAAGAAACAGATATGGCGTCGCAGACGCGCGTGTTCTCAAATTATATCCCAATAAATCGAGCCCATCAGTCGTGATATTCACAAAAATTCCATGCCAAACACAAGCGAAGATACGGCCAATGACTATTTCAAGCAATTTTCCAATAAAATCCACAGATGTGTGAAAATATCCCAAAATTTCCAAAGATAGGAAGATGTACTCGTAAGAACACGCCTCAAAAAACAACCAAGAATGGCCAGCAGGCCGGAAGGAAGGAAATACGTCATACAACCAATCAGAAGACAGATAGATAAAATAAGAATACAGACATCGAGGCGCCCTCTAACGTCGAAAAGATGTAAACACAAAATAGGGCAGATGAAAGGAACACGGTCAATCGACAACTCGAATCGATAATGCCGGAATGTGTATATCGAACAGACCTTAACCTTCCTAGAAGTGAAACGTCAAATGTCAAAACATGGGAATTGAAGGAATTTACTAAAATTGAAAGAGATTAAACGAAAATCTAAGACCGTATTAAGTATAAGGAATTAACTGTAAGTAAATGAGACTAAAAGATACAAATTTTAGCTGAGACGCACTAACATGGGAAAGAAAACACAATTTGAAAGTCAAAAATTAAACGATAATGTTTACGTTGAGGAATTACAAGACGTAGGAGCATCTCCGAAAGTAAAAGAAGGTAGAGGCCGGACATAGGGGAAAATAGGATTACAAAAGCTTGTCGAAAAGACTAGCGGAGAACTAATTCGAGGTAAGCGAAGTAAAAAAAAAAAACCGTAACAAAATGCGAGGTAAGCGAAGCAAAAAACCGTAACAACGCTGTATTGAGGGATTGTTTGCAGTCTCTTACAAGGAATGCCTTATTCAATGACATGAAATGTATAGGAAATGAAGGAGTTCACTTTAAACATTTATTGTAGCTGTTTTTTTTTTTTATTATTAAAATTTGTTATTTTTTCGACTGAAACGTTTGTAGTAGTTATTAAATTTGTCAAAACGACAAAACCTAATCAGCTAACGGTATAACAAACACTCCGTAGAATAAGTACACATTTTTACACTTATACTGCCAACTTATGTTTAAAAAAGAAAAATTCCATGCCCTCCTCGAGGGTATAAATATTAGACCATATGGTACCATCGCAATCCATACATATCGTTCCATATTCATCCAACGATCTCGTTATTCCCACGCAGATACGGTCATAGTTTACGGTCACAACATGGAATCCCTCAGTTGCCTGGCCGCCTTATTAGAATTCGGAATAGTCAGTGAGAATCTAGTTTACGTGGATCCGACACCGCAAGATGACGCAGTTTACGACCACGTTCTGATCTTCGACGACAGTGACGTAGAAGACGCGGTCTTCAAACAGATCGACGAATTGGGCATCAGAATCCTCAAGGGATTCCACTTTATCGACTGGATATTCGACGCCAATAACGACGGCATAACGACAGTCATCTTCGAATCGAAGCACAAGATAGAAGAGGTCGAGTGCATAGGCATGTTCGCCTATTGCGATAAGATGATCAGCAAGCGTACCTTCCTGGCCATCAATCACGCCGGCCTGGTGTTCGATGGTGGCCTAGTGGTGGGTCCGGACTGTCAGACCAACGATCCGAATATCTATGCTGCCGGTTCGATAACGAAGTACCCTAGGAGGTATCTACGCGGACGATAAGAAGCATCAGTACTATAATCAGGAGGAGATCGGACGGAAGCTAGCGGAACATTTCAGCGTCAATATCTTCCACTTGCTAGAGGGGGCTGAGACGCAGACGTTGTTCTCGAGATGCGCCGACAGTAATAAGCTCTTGGTGCCCCAATATACAGATCCTCTGGTCATATATGCAGTGTTGCCGGGCAAGTTGTACTATCTGAACGTTAGAAAGCCTGGACTAGCTGTGCCTCAGGATATTGCTTTGACATCGGATGAATACGTGAGTTTTTTTGCTACAATTTATTTATAACGTGCGTTCAAATATCTACTCCGACTTACTCTATGACGTCAATTGGACACACAACAATCTGTGATTGGTCAGGTACTACCTACTGCTGTATACTGATTGAATTTAATGAAAATGCAAAATGAAATAAACATGAAAAAAAAAAAAATTAGCTAGCTCAACGGATAAAATTTTGAAGAACATAAAAAACTATTAACCTCAGAGTTACCCTCACGAATTAAAACTTGAATCTAACCACGAAAAGTAAAATGTGAGTGAATGAAATCAGACTCTCTTAATTACCCCAAAAATTGAGAAGGTTTAATAATATTAAATAAAAGAACAGAATTTTCAACCCAAAGATGCTAATTAACAAACAATTTTTTTTTTTAAATGCCCTAACAACCAGAAATATTACATAGATATTTTTAAAAATATATTTTATAAATATTTTTCGTGAGAGGTTTTTGAATATATTTTTCATATTTATTTCTAAATATAGATAGAAGTATAGATAAAATATTCAATTAAAATATTTATTCCATATTTTAAAATTAATGTAAGCGCTATATTTTTTCTAAAATATTTATATGAAAATTGAGATTTTTTATGCAATCTATTTAATTTGTCAAAATGAACTAAAATTGTTCTTGGTTATTTAGAATGCATAACGTCGATAACGAAAAGTTGAAACATACATAGAGTTGTCTAAAAGGCAAGAACTTGTTTTTTTCACACTCACCATACAAGTTAATAATCAATAATTCTGACATCTTTTAAGGCATACTGAAGGTTTATCAAATTAATCACTATTTTTTAATTGAAATGTTCTAAATAAAAAACGAACGTATTTATTATCATTTTATTTGAATAAGCCAATAAAAGTGAAAATATTCTTTTTAAGTCTAGCCTTGGCTGTGCCAGGTACAACCCTATGGCTTTTTTCATATCTTCGTGGTGCGCTCTCATGGCGTTTCCTTGTGGCCTCTTAAAACAATGCCAATTGTATTAGATCATTCTATGAATAAACATAGTATAACATTATCAACACCTACTAATAATTTGGAGCATTACAATAATTGAGTGGTAGCTACATTCTAATACTTACGATACTTATTTTTACTTTATTTCATAATATTTGAAAACATTCTACGTATAAACAATAATATAACACAACGTATTCTAACCTCTATTTGAGGTTATGACGCTTATCTACCGAGATGAATCTCTTAAGCAAATCAACTAGCAATTTATCTGGTAGATGCAGTACATATATGATGCATAAAATTTCTACAATTATATTATTAAACGATTTCTGTATATAGCGATATTGAGCATTCCAATTATCTTATAAATGCCATGACATGTTGAAAGTTTTGCTTACCTCGTAGTCACCACAAAAACTAAAACACACCCCGCAACAATTACTTACACAGTTAACCCTGATCTGCCCTAATCGTATGCTATTATAAACTACAACATGTAACGGACAAACGAATGAAAATGTTGATGATACGCACGTGCGCGTATGCATTCTGTGTATCTACTCCATAGACGCATAAACAATACTAAATCATATAACACCGGCACCGTAATGAATAGAGGTGTTGTGTTGACGTTCGCAACTTACAAATATTACAAATAATGTAATACAAAACGCAGATATATTAATAGAAAAGTTACAGCGCTCAACTTAGATACTAATTAAATCATATTAGATATATATTACCTAATTTAATTTTTAAACTATCATTTTAAATAGGTACATACCTACTTAATATGTATGCATATTTTACCCATTTTATATTATTCGTCCTACGCACCAAATGTACAAAAGCAAAAATTCAATCTTTTTTTTTATATGAAATAAATATTTACAGAAATACAAAGCAAAATATTCTTGCAGAGTTATGAAAAATATATTTAGAAAACATTTACAATAAAATATTAGTAATGCTACATAGCATATATGTTTTTTAAATGTTTTCCTAATATATTTTCTATAATATATTTTATGCATATTATATTAATATAACTAATATTCAAGAAAGATTTAATATTTTTTAAATATTTATAAAATATGAAATAAATATAGTTGGTCATATAAAATAAAAGAACAGAATTTTTAACCCAAAGATGCTAATTAACAAACAATTTTATTTTATTTTTTAAAATGGGTTTTATTACAACTTGTGCAGAAAAAAAAGCCGTGAACTGAAGGTTCTGGCCTAAAATAAAAACTGCACTTGATTCTAAATTACAATAGGATAATGCTATTTCCTATACAAAGCAAAAGTTTAGTTTGTTCAGGAAGATTATTATCCTAAATCTTTCAAATTCAATCCACGTGGTATCAAATTGAAATTAATTAAACGTGGACAATTACTAGAAATCTATAAAATCGTAAACTAAATGCAAGAACAAAGCTTCTACTCACCCAAACCCAGGTGATAGGTAAATAAAAATGAAACAGCAAAATTGAATAACGAAAAATTAACTCTTTAAACTAAAATGAGAAAATTACAACTAAAATATATCTTCCTGCACAAAAATAATAAATGATCTTATATCTACAACGTGTACACGTCAATATATTAACATACATACATAATCCGTCGTCTCCTACCTTCAAAGGTGTAGAGGTATAGATAGATATAGATGAATTTTGGTCAAGGTTGAAGGACGAAGTTGATATATCTGACGATAGAAGTATTATAATGGGAGACTTCAACGGAATACAACAATATGGCATCAATAATATACAACAATACGGCTACTCACATTAACAGTCGAACAAGGAACTCTCGAACAAACTTCTACAATCGTTTTTCTTACAAAAATCCCTCTCTTAAAAACGTACAACACAGTTGTACAAACAATACGCCAACATTCAAAAGACAAATAAATTAATGGAATTAATTTAAAAAAAAAACTTAACACTTAAATGGATAAATCAAACAATTAATTCTTTAACTAAAATTTAAACAAACTAAACATTATTGTGAAAAATTCTCGGTGACAGCTGAAACAGCTGTTTTTAACAAATCAAAATATGCAACTCAAAATACACTCAGCAAACATGGGTTGCTAACCCATAGCACTACTTACGTCAAATTGACGCCATAGAGTAATTCTGTATAAATATCTAAACGCACCTATGGAAAGATAAATAACAGTAGGCACGAATCTAATTTTTTCTTTCTTTAGTAACACATGTACAGTTTTATTTTCTACATACATTACGTGGAACTATATGCTATCGTTCTGTCTAAAATGTTTTTTTTTTTATATTGTTTACGATACTTTTTGATATCAATGTCCAACAATGCTCTAACTTCGTACGCGACTGCCACTTATCAGTGAGGGATATTCAAATAAAACCTTCCCCACTATATGTACTCCACTACATTCACAATGCGAATCATTAACCTTCCCAATTGTACAACAATACGATTTAAAATAACTGTGACACACCTGTAGGGACAAGTGTTACTCAGCGGTAACTGCAAATCTCTAGAGAGACAAGGATACTTCAGACTGCACTTGAACCAAGGCAACATCGTCGAGACAATCACCTGTTTGGCGCATTTCGTAAGTCAAATCCACGATCGGATAATCGTCTTATCTCATCATCCAATCTAAAAAAATCATCCACAGCCCATTCCAAAAGTGAACTTGACTTGCTTGTGGGGTAAACACGAACGGCTTTTGAACAGTCTAGTGCAACGTTTCGAAATGGTATTGGTGCCCGATTTGTTCGAATTCTTCAAGGAGGATTGGGCGTACGTCATCTACCACGACAATTACAAGAAATTGAATAATGACATCAACGATATATTGGTTTCCTTGACGGTGGGATCCCAATTTTTCAACCGTTTTACACCTCTTATAATTTTTTTATCTCTCATTTATATAGGAAGAGGAAGGGAACAGCCTCATCGAAGACGTTTTCAGGAAATTCGAAGAGGTCGGCTGGAAACAGGTACGCCTTCTGATATTTATTTAGAATGATGATTATCGAATGCGACTAACTTCCCTCTTAGATAAAACCGTTGGCCCTCAAGGAATTGAAGACCAATTTCTTGCGATCGGACTACAAGGACGTGATAATGCAGAAGATACTCAATTTCTTCTCCGACCACATGCTGTACCTCCCCATGTACGCTCATCCGCTCCTAGTAAGCGTCATCCTTGGTGGACACGAGGAGAGTCCGTATTTCAAGGATGTGTGATCTATGTGTAAATTTTTAGTAATCGTCTCGTAAGAGTTAAGTGAAAATCGGTTTCGCGATCGGGGCGCGTGTACCGTATCGTATCGTGTAAGTAGCGAGGGCGCGTTTACTTAAGGCTAAATTCTGTTTTAATAAAATTATTTATTTTTTCTGTTTTGTTTTATTTCGTGGATACACTTATGTTACTCGAGCAAATAGTTGATAAGGATTAAAAAAATTACGCCCTTGGCAAATTGTTTTTCTTATATGTATGTGAGTTCAATCAATTATCAACTTGTGTTTGATGTGTAAAGTGCCTTCGATATGTGTTCCGAGTGCACTCAGTACAATTACAAAAAAAAATGTTATCGGTTCTTAATTGATATCGTAGGTACAGCAAAGCGTTTTGGAAGAAAATCTGGATTAGTGGTTATTATATGTCTATGTTTCTTATACAGGGTTAGTATAAACTCCCGGTGTACCACGTAGCTTTGTTAGTTGAGTTTTGTTTTGAAATTCGCATAGATAGATATTGAAATAAGTGAAAAATCGGTTTTGCGATCGAGGCGGATGTACCGTATCATAATAATTTTTTTTTTTCTGTTTTATTTTATTTCCTTATACAGTTATATTACTCGAGAAAATACCACAGTTGATAAGAATGATTAAGATTACCTCCTTACTAAATTGTTTTTCGTAAAATACTTCCCACATCTTTACGTGAGTTTATTCAATTGTTAATTTGTGTTTGGTGTGCAAAGTAGAGATGCAAAGTTTCTTTGATATGTGTTCCGAGTGCACTCAGTAACTACAAGAAACAAAATTGTTACAGGTTCTTAATTGATACCGTAGATACACGAAAGCGTTTCGGAAGAAAATCCGGATGAGTGGTTATTCTATGTTTCTTATACAGGGTCAGTATAAACTCCTGGAATGATCACATAGCTTTGTTAGTTGAGATTTTTTTTTGAAATTCGTATAGATAGATATTGAAATTAGTGAAAAAACGGTTTTGCGATCGGGGCGGATGTACTGTATCATAATAAAATTATTGTTTTTTCTGTTTTATTTTATTTCCTTATGCACTTACGTTACTCGAGAAAATACCACAGTTGATAAGAATGAAGAATATTACCTCCTTACTAAATTGTTTTTCGTAAAATGCTTCCCATATCTTTACGTGAGTTTATTCAATTGTTAATTTGTATTTGATGTGCAAAGTAGAGATGCAAAGTTCCTTTGATATGTGTTCCTAGTACACTCAGTAACTACAAGAAAGAAAATTGTTACAGGTTCTTAATTGATACCGTAGATACAGCAAAGCGTTTCGGAAGAAAATCTGGATTAGTGATTATTCTATGTTTCTTATACAGGGTTAGTATAAACTCCCGGAATGACCACATAGCTTTGTTAGTTGAGATTTTTTTCGAAATTCGCATAGATAGATATTGAAATAGGTGAAAAATCGGTTTTGCGATCAGGGCAGATGTACCGTATCATAATAAACTTATTTTTCTTTCTGTTTTATTTTATTTCCTTATACACTTATGTTACTTGAGAAAATACCACAGTTGATAAAAATAAGAGATTAACCTCCTTACTAAATTGTTTTTCGTTAAATTCTTGGCAAATCTTTACGTGAGTTTATTCAATTGTTAATTTGTATTTGATGTGCAAAGTAGAATGCAAATTCCTTTGATATGTGTTCCGAGTGCCCTCAGAACTACAAGAAAGAAAATTGTTACAGGTTCTTAATTGATACCGTAGATACAGCACAGCGTTCTGGAAGAAAATCTGGATGAGTGGTTATTCTATGTTTCTTATACAGGGTTAGTATAAACTCCTGGAATGATCATATAGCTTTGTTAGTTGAGATTTTTTTGAAATTCGCGTAGATAGATATCGAAATAAGTGAAAAATCGGTTTTGCGATATGGGCGGATGTACCGTATCATAATAAAATAATTTTTTTTTCGGTTTTATTTTACTTCCTTATACAGTTATGTTAGTCGAGAAAATACCACAGTTGATAAGAATGAAGAAGACTACCTCCTTACTTAATTGTTTTTCGTAAAATACTTCCCACATCTTTACGTGAGTTTATTCAATTGTTAATTTGTGTTTGCTGGCAAAGTAGAGATGCAAAGTTCCTTTGATATGTGTCCGAGTGCACTCAGTAACTACAAGAAAGAAAATTGTTACAGGTTCTTAATTGATACAGTAGATAAGGCAAAGCGTTTCGGAAGAAAATCTGGGTGAGTGGTTATTCTATGTTTCTTATACAGGGTTAGTATAAACTTCCGAAACGACCACATAGTTTTGTTGTGAAGATTTTTTTTAAATTCGCATAGATAGATATTGAAATAAGTGAAAAATCGGTTTTGCGATCGAGGCGGATGTACCGTATCATAATAAAATTATTTTTTTTTCGGTTTTATGTTATTTCCTTATACGGTTATGTTACTCGAGAAAATACCACAGTTGATTAGAATGAAGAAGATTACCTCCTTACTTAATTGTTTTTCGTAAAATATTTCCCACATCTTTGCGTGAGTTTATTCCACAGAACTGTGTCTATGTTAGTATTGATGTTATTATGATATTGATGATACACATCTCGAAATAAACATGACTTTCACAAAAGAAAATCAATTACTAATAATTAAAACAAAAACTCGAGAGAGTTTTTCAGCAAAAATATGTGGCACTGCTGTTATTTGGTAACGTATGTACGTGTGACCTATGCGCCTGTATCCTGTTACACCAAAGGTAAAGTTTCTAGAGTCCCAAAAACCTGACCCGGCCTTTTTTGTACACCTGCTAACTAGACCTTAATATATTTCTCATTATTTATTAAATTAAAAATATCCATCAACAGGCAACTCGATTACTCCGTGATTAATTTAGTCCGTGGGCTCCGGTCTCTGATGAGTTCGGGTCTTAAACGGACATTAATTTTAATTAGATAATTGCTTAAAAGCGCTCTCGAGCGGCCACAGGTATACAACTATTAGTGTATCCCCGCGTACGTATATATATGTATATGTCCACTGACAGCTCCGTGAAAATATAGGACCCGGGTAGCATTACCTCATTTACATCAAGATGACTACAATTTCAAACAAATATGAATTTTTAATTTAATAGGACTGACTCGGAGGCTCGCCTTGAGAAGCCTGCGAGAAAAAAAAAATAGACATCGCTCAATTTTGACAGACGGAACAAGTGAATGCGCAGACTATAATACATTGTACGTTTATAAGTTATAACGAGCTATCGAGAAAAATCGTAATTAGACTGGCTATGTAAACGTCTTGGGTTAGAATTTTAGCCACTTCCTCCACATAATCACATTTATTACTTGACATCACAAACAAAAGTACAGATATACAGGGTGATTCTCAATATATGCGACAAACTCTAAGCGTTGATTCCTGATTATTTGATCATAAAGGTTCATAAGAACATATGTCCAAAAATCGTTTAGGTTCTAAAGTTGTACAATGTTTAATAGTAAGTTAACATAATTAATGTTTTTATTATAAATTAACAAAATAATTAGTAAAACAAAATTAACTTATACTAACTGTTGAAAATGACCGCCCCCAACTGCAATACAAGCTTCTAATATCCTCCGTCGTATTGACTGGCGAGTCCGTTCTAAAATACCAGGGGTATTTCGAATTGTTTGAAAAGCTGCGATAATACGATTTCTCAGTTCATCGACATTTTCAATGGGAGTCGTATAAACTAATGATTTAAGGTGACCCCAGAGAAAAAAGTCCAAAGAATTTAAGTCTGGAGACCGAGAAGGCCACGGTTGTGGACCTCCCCGTCCTATCCAAAAACTCGCGAGCAACTAAACTAAAATGCGCTGGAGCACCGTCATGCATAAAATACATTTGTAATCTAAATGCAACGGAACTTCTTCCAGCAGTAGGGGTAGCTCCTCTTCAAGAAAATTGCGGTATACCTCGCCATTTAACTGCATCGGTAAAAAAATGTGGACCTATCAAGTGATCTCCAACAATTCCGGCCCACACATTGACAGAGAATTGATGTTGATGACGGGCATTCACTAGTTCGTGCGGATTTTCTTCGGCCCATATGTGATTATTATGAAAATTAATAATCGCGTTTCTAGAGAAAGTAGCCTCGTCGGTGAAGAATATTTGAGCCAAATAGTCAGGATTTTGTGCGATTTTGTGTTGCATCCATTGACAAAAAGCCACTCTTTGCGGAAAATCTGCCGGCAAAAGTGCTTGCACCCGTTGAATGTGATATGGATACCAAAGTTGATCTTTCAATATTCTCCAAACTGTGGCCTGACTAATGTTTAAAGCAAACGCAATTTTTCTGGTGCTTGTAGTAGAATGTTCCTCAATTTCATTTAGTGCCATTTCTTCAACTTGTGGAGTTCTCGCTGTAGATGGGTGCCCGTTATCAGTCGTCCGTTTTTTTAAAATTTCCCGTTTCACTAAGACGTTGGTGAAGACGGGCAAATATTGAATGATGCGGGATGATACGGTTCGGGTATCGTTCTTCATAAAGACGTCTAGCAGCACGTGAATTTCCATTGGCAAGACCGTAAACGAAATGCATATCACACATCTCAGCATTCGTGTAATTCATTTTAGAAAACAGAAACTGGCAATAAACTGAATGAATATTCTGACAACTATTGACAAATATTGAAATGACAAATAAACAATTCCCTCTCAACACAATAGTTTTTCAAGAATTAACTGTAATATTATATCGTGTTAGTCATAGTTCATAATTTATTATTAAACATTCAATAACTTTAAAACCAAACCGTTTTGGACATATACTCATATGAACTTTTATGATCAAAATAACCTCAGGAATCAGCTCTTAAAGTTTGTCGCATATATTGAGAATCACCCTGTATATCAAAATTTGTTTTAATAACGTAAGGGGAATGGTAAAAATGCGCTTTGATCGCGAATGAAATAACGATAATATCGTTCAGAAAATTTCTTATCGTATTTAACGTCTTTTTAATTGAATATTTTTTTTGTAGAATATCAACAATCACGGCTTACGTGAACGTTTAACGATGGTATTGTTTGGGTAAATCGATTTAGAGCGGCAGTATTGTTATGTGGATCCCACGTTTACCAACGTAAATCTCAAACAAATGTAAATTGTGTAATATACAGGGTATCTAATATCTTACGATGGTATTTTCTTGGCGATTTTCTTGGCGAGAAAAGTTTATAAATTAATTTGTATATGTATTATTTATTATATTTTGTTCATAAAGTAGGTAGAAATATATGAAAATTGAGTCAGTAACGAACAATTTGAAGCTACAATTTAAAAGAAATTCGATGTCTACAATATTTCTTTATAAAAAATGATTTTTAGGTTAAGCCAGTTTTTGCTTTTCTAAATTTTCCCAATCCTCTAGTAATTGATCAAATTTACTAAATTTTGTATACGCCGACTGTATTTATAGCACTATACAGGGTGATTCTCAATATATGCAACAAACTTTAAGAGCTGATTCCTGAGGTTATTTTGATCATAAAAGTTCATATGAGTATATGTCCAAAACGGTTTGGTTTTAAAGTTATTGAATGTTTAATAATAAATTATGAAGTATGACTAACACGATATAATATCACAGTTAGTTCTTCAAAAACTATTGTGTTGAAAGGAAATTGTTTATTTGTCAATAGTTGTCAGAGTATTCATTCAGTTTATTGCCAGTTTCTGTTTTCTAAAATGAATTACACGAATGCTGAGATGTGTGATATGCATTTCGTTTACGGTCTTGCCAATGGAAATTCGCGTGCTGCTAGACGTCTTTATGAAGAACGATACCCGAACCGTATCATCCGGCATCATTCAATATTTGCCCGTCTTCACCAACGTCTTAGTGAAACGGGAAATTTAAAAAAACGGACGACTGATAACGGGCACCCAACTACAGTGAGAACTCCACAAGTTGAAGAAATGATATTAAATGAAATTGTGGAACATCCTACTACAAGCATCAGAAAAATTGCGTTTGCTTTAAACATTAGTCAGGCTACAGTTTGGAGAATATTGAAAGATCAACTGTTGTATCCATATCACATCCAACGGGTGCAGGCACTTTTGCCGGCAGATTTTCCGCAAAGAGTGGCTTTTTGTCAATGGATGCAACACAGGATCGCACAAAATCCTGACTATTTGGCTCAAATATTCTTCACCGACGAGGCTACTTTCTCTAGAAACGCGATTATTAATTTTCATAACAATCACATATGAGCGGAAGAAAATCCGCACGAACTAGTGAATGCCCGTCATCAACATCAATTCTCTGTCAATGTGTGGGCCGGAATTGTTGAAGATCACTTGATAGGTCCACATTTTTTACCGATGCGGTTAAATGGCGAGGTATACCGCTATTTTCTTGAAGAGGAGCTACCACTACTGCTGGAAGAAGTTCCGTTGCAATTAATATTACAAATGTATTTTATGCATGACGGTGCTCCAGCGCATTTTAGTTTAGTTGCTCGCGAGTTTTTGGACAATACGTATCCAGATCCGTGGATAGGACGGGGAGGTCCACAACCGTGGTCTCCTCGGTCTCCAGACTTAAATTCTTTGGACTTTTATCTCCGGGGTCACCTTAAATCATTAGTTTATACGACTCGCATTGAAAATGTCGATGAACTGAGAAATCGTATTATCACAGCTTTTCAAACAATTCGAACTGCCCCTGGTATTTTAGAACGGACTCGCCAGTCAATACGACGAAGGATAGAAGCTTGCAGTTGGGGGCGGTCATTTTCAATAGTTAGTATAAGTTAATTTTGTTTTACTAATTATTTTGTTAATTTATAATAAAAACATTAATTATGTTAACTTACTATTAAACATTGTACAACTTTAGAACTAAGCGATTTTGGACATATGTTCTTTATGAACTTTTATGATCAAAATAACCCCAGGAATCAGCGCTTAAAGTTTGTCGCATATATTGAGAATCATCCTGTATAAATAGTTAACAACTATCTGTACACAGCCACCTAACTGCCACTATCTGTCAACGTGTAAATAGTTACTATGGCGAGTGAGTGAGCTTCTCAAATGAGTGTCATAAAGTTGTATTTTAGAATATGTCGGAAAACTACATCAAACCTGAATTCAGTCTATTTGTTTATTATAAATAATGGATTTAACAAAAAAAAAAAAACAGTTAATTGTGACCCTTATGATAATTGGTTTAGGGTTAGATTTCTCATGATGGTATTTTTTCGTGATTTATTTAGCTTTAAAAATTTTAAATTAAATCATTAATTAAAATTAAGTTTTTTTTTTCATTTGGGGTTTGGTCACCCTGTATAGTGTCGTAGGAGCGCCCAGGTGTATTCTATAATTATCATTTTGTAAGCAGTGCTCAGAGTAAGTCGATCGTTAAATAAAGCACCTATTATTAAGAGGAATTGCTTATAAAACGATTTTTCCAAATCGTTAGTATTAAGAAGAAACATGATTCGGATTATAATTTCGAGTTTAATTCTAGTGACGTGGTTAACTACCGGAAATGAAGCAGGTAATTTTCTACGCGATATTGGTGTTTACAAGGAGTGATCCCAAACTCGGAAATGGGAATATATAATAAAGTACTTAAGTATAATACGCATAATTTTTTTAAGGGGTGAAATACCCCCTCGAAAACCAGCGGACTTTTCAATTTTCATAATTTAACCGCAGCAAAGCAACATAGAAGGTGGTTAAAACGGAATAGTCGATAATATATTATTATATAATATATTATATATATATATATATATTATTATATAATATATTATCTGTTGTTGCATTTATTATTAACATATAAGTATTTATAATCAATATAAAATAATAATTAGCCCCGTACACGGAGTTCAAAGTTCCTTTTGGGGGGTGGTTTTTTGAATTTAAGGTTCCAACTTGACTTTTTGCTGTATAGTAATGCCTGCATTTGGGTTTACTATATCTATACTTGTTTCGAAATAAATTCTTTACAAGTGATGTCATATGAACTGGGAAGTATGCTCTTGAGTTGTAACCTTCACTGATTCTTCTGCCCTATCTCCATGCATTTTCAAAGTGTTAATCATTTTTCGAATTTCCACATTATTGTAATTAATGTATTCCTCCGTTTTCAGCTTGCCCGTACATCTACAACTGGAGAGACATATGGGAAAATGTCGATCCATTACACCAATTCAGAAGCAAGTTACGTCATCCTGAGACGGCAGAAATAGGTTTCAATATACAAAAGAAACCTGATCTGATCTGCGACACCTATTTCGAGTGTATGGAGAAAGTGAAAAGCCGGAATACGATGTATCTGCGCTACAACAATTTTATGGTATAAAATAAAGACGGTAGGCAGGTAAGTATGGGTTGCTTCCAATTTTCAACCAAAAGGAAGGGGGTTACTTCCTTTTGGTTGAAAATTGGGGCTCTTAGAAGTGGCCTCCAGTCAAGTGATCCTATGAAAGCGTCGGAATACTTGAATGAATTATTTACTCTCTAACAATATTATATATTTCTTTCTAAATTTAGTTATAACCATGAGAATATGTTTGACATTGCCAGTTACTGTTGCTGGTGGCGAGAGAAGATTTTCCAAATGAAAAAAAAAATGGTGATTGTATCAACACGGCTACTTTGTCAAAAAAAAAACAAAAAAGCAAAACAAAAAAAGAAACAAAAAAAAAAATTGATCATGTAATAGACGGAAACCGAATTATTTTCTTTCCTGATAGCTTAAAAAAAAAAAAAACTGCATATTTACTGTTCTTTAAATTCCGATCGAACAATCCAATTGCGAAACAAAGATTTAAAAAAAAAATATGTTTTTCTCGAAGAAAATTTGGCTGTAGGCCACTTCCAGGGGGTCAAACATATGCCCCAATCTTCACCCAAAAATCGCCAAGGGCCGGCAACCCATACTTACGGCCTTCGCTTAAGGGTACGTCAGTTGTTATATGTATTTTGCCTCATTTCGAGTATTCAGGGTATTCCACGTAACTGGTTCATTAAAAGTTTATGATGTTCCATTATTTACTTATATTTGAGACTTTGGCACCAGTATCTGTTCGATTGGAACTATAAATGCAAAATACCTTAACCAAAATATTACTTCCGGTTGACCGGAAATGGATGTCAACTTTCTTATTTTAAATAGCATGATACAATTTTTTATTCATTTTTGGATTCTACAACTATAAATATGTCAGTTTTCATTAGCTATTCCTATAGCTACATGTTGCCGTTTTTGAGTTATTTAGGTTTTTCTTTTTTTTTTTAGTCATAATCATTGCATCATTGAGAAATTAATATCTCGGTTAATACTGCAAGTAGAGACTCCAAATTTGCTATGTTATGAATGTAGATATTACTGTAACAAACGGTAAGCACACTTTACATTCTAACATACAGGCTGTTCAAAACTGAGGAACAAAGTGACAATATTTTCAAATGCAGAAAACTCATTTTTTTTTAAATAGAACACCCTGTATTTTAATTCGGAATTAGGAAGTAAATATCATCCCTATCACTTTATATGAGCATTCCCTATACCTAACTTTAACAGATTTTGAGATATGAGCGACTTTTTGTTAAACAGACTAAGTAGCCCTATCTTTAAATGTTTGTAGCTGGCTCTGAAATGGATTCACGTCAAAATTCATGTATTATTTTGAATAACCATACAAGAATGTCTGTTCGAATAGTCATTTCTATTAATATTGCGTTGTACGAAAGTGTAATTAGAATGATATACATAAACACTTTTGGTTAGTCAATGAATTTGACATTAATCCCATTCAGAGCCAGCTACAAACACGTAAAGATAGGGCTATTTAGTCTGTTTAACAAAAAGTCGTTCATATCTCAAAATCTATTAAAGATAGGTATAGGGAATGCTGATATAAAGTGATAGGGGATGATATTTACTTCTTAATTCCGAATTAAAATACAGGGTGTTATATTTAAAAAAAAGAATACTTAGCCTGTTTAACAAAAAGTCGCTCATATCTCAAAATCTATTAAAGATAGGTATAGGGAATGCTCATATAAAGCGAGAGGAGATGATATTTACTTCCTAATTCCGAATTAAAATATAGGTTGTTCTATTTAAAAAAAATGAGTTTTCTGTCACTTTGTTCCTCAATTTTGAACACCCTGTATGTTAGAATGTAAAGTGTGCGTACCGTTTCTTAGAGTTATATCTACATTCATAACATAGCAAATTTGGAGTCTCTACTGGCAGTATTAACTGAGGTATTAATTTCTCAATGATGCAATGATTATGACTAAAAAAAAAGAAAAACTTAAATAACTCAAAAACGGCAAGATGTAGCTATAGGAATAGCTAATGAAAACTGACGTATTTATAGTTGTAGAATCCAAAAATGAATAAAAAATTATATCATTCTATTTAAAATAAGGAAGTTGACGTCCATATCCGGTCAACCGGAAGTGATATTTTGGTTAAAGTATTTTACATTTATAGTTCCAATCGAACAGATACTGGTGCCAAAATCTCAATATAAAGTAATTTAATAGAAATCATAAACGTTTAATGAACCAGTTACGTGGAATATCCCTGTTATATAGTATTGTTGCCTGTAGTGGTTATGTGGAGTATCACGGTGTACACCACATCGCATAGGCTGGGTCAAAATTAAACTACTAAGACTGGTCTCTCGGGTACAGCTCTATTTTTCATTTTGATGGAATTGTTCTTAGCCGATAATGTCAAATTATGTTTCTTCTTTTTTCTTGAAGTAGCTGCTTTTTTGTTTAAAAGTGAATTAAATATTTTTCACAAATTAAAGCATTCTTTGACGTTTCGACATGTTTTATTATTATTGTCTTCTTCAGAAAATACAATTTTTAAATACAATTTAATTTTTTATCTATAATTAATAACAGTGTAAATTATTAAAATTTTTAAATTCTATAGCTGATGTGTATACTTACAACATTTAAAGACGACACAAAACATTTTAAAATTACTTTAAAAATTTACATTTTTAAAACAATACTAACATAGTTATTTTCAAATCAAAATGTCGAAAGAATTAAATTTAAACATACGCGAAAGGCAGCTTCAGCGATGGGCGTTTTTTTAAACTTGTATTTTAAAAATTTGTTATTGTCAATGTACATATATAGTAACGGCGAAAAGTGGTATTTGAATGATGGGTACATAAATTTTAGATAAACTTTCTATTTCCATTTTATCGTTTATTGAGTTTTTATGTTTGTTTATTTGAATCATTCTAATATGCATCGCGCTTTATAATTGTTTCTTTTATTTAAATTGTTGTACTATTGAAATTAAAGGTATGACCTGTGTTTATTATGTTTTTTTTTAAAGCAGTAAGATTATTTTGATATTTGTGACCTTTTATTATATTGTGAAGTTGTTGTGACGTTTGTCCTATGTACACACCATCGCAATTGTTGCAGGGGATTTAGTATACTACATGACTTTGGTTTTGTAATGGATGTCTTTTAAATTTTGAAAAACCAAAGTTCAAGTTATTGTGGTTTTTGTATGCAAGTTTTATATTGTGTGGGTTAAGTATTTTGTTAAGTTTTTCGGATAATTGTGGAACATATGGGATGCTAATATATTTAAAGGTATTTGGGTTTGTGTTTTTTATGTTAATGACTTGTTTGGTGTTATAGTGTTGATGTATTTTATTTTTATGGTTTTTTGAATTAACGGTAAAGCATAGTTATTTTTTTGTAAATTAATTTTTACTGTGTTTAATACCTCTTTTCTATATTTTGGATTGGTTAATACAATGGCTCTATTAATTAAAGGCAGACATAACATTTTTTTTTTGTAACTAAAAGGTTGGGCAGAATGAAAATTTAAATAACGACCAGAAAATGTTGGTTTATGATATAATTTTATCAAAATCTTATTATTTTCTCGAATCAAGGTAAGATCTAAATAGTTTAAACTTTGATTTTTTTCTATTTCGAGTGTGAATTGTAATTTGGGATGAAATTCGTTAAAGAACTGATGAAATTTTGTGATCTTGTCTTCCGGAATACAAGCCAAACAATCGTCTACATATCTTTTATAAAACGTTGGTTTAAAATCTAAATTGGTAATTAATTGGTAATATTCTTTCGAGATCTTCAAGTACTAATTGGGATATTGTGCTTGATATGGGTGTGGCCCATTGCGTAGCCAAATATTTGTTTGTAAAATTTATTTTGAAACGAGAAATAGGTTGTTGATAGAGTGACTTCAAATGCGTTTAAAAATTCATCTAACGGTAATTCAGTATGTGGTTGAAGTTTCTTCCAATTTTTTCTTATAATATTTAAAGCGTAATCAACTGGAATATTGGTGTACATAGAGTCTACATCAAGAGAAATTAATTTGTCATTATTTTTTATATCTGTATTGTCAATAATTTTTTTTTTAAATCAAATGAGTTTTTTAAATAATATTCGTTATTATTAATTATATTTGAGATTGAATTGGCAAGATATTTTGAAATATTATAAAAAGGACTTTGGATACATGAAACTATTGGCCTGAGTGGGACATCTTTTTTGTGGAATTTAGGGAGGTCGTATATTTTAGGTGTATGTGCATTGTGGATTTTTAAGTTTTTTGCTTGTTCTGTAGATATATAACCTCTTTTTTCCCATTGACTAACTATTCATTTCCTTGTTTTTAATATTTTTGGGTAGGATCTTTTTTAATGATTGAATATGTTGTTGTATCATTTAGAATGTCTAGCATCTTTTTTTCATAGTCGTGTTTGTTGATAATGACAGTTTTATTACTTTTATCTGCTTTGGCTATTAAAATATTAGGATTGTCTTTTTTGAATTGTTTTGTTAGGTTAATTTGTTTTTGAATAAGTTTTTGATTGTAATCTGAATCATTTCTTGATGAATTCATAAAATTATTTATTGTATTTGTTATTTTGCTTCTAATTTGCGTTTTATTATTTTCTTGAAAGGTGGTTATCGCAGATTCAATATTTGCCACAATATTATTAATAGGGATGTCTTTTTTATTATTAGAATTGTATGGTATGCAAAAATTTGGACCAAGGCTGAGCAAGCCCGCGGCATCGTCAGGAATTCAATTGTCAGTTAGGTTTTCAATCCAGCTATCCTCACTTTGATTAATTATATTTTTGTTCTTAAGTATTTTGTTTTCAAGTTTCTTAATTTTATTTTGTTGTTTGTATTTAATCTGAAGAAAGTAGTTTTCTGTTTGTTGTCTTAAAAAGTTATGATATTGGTTAAAATTCTTCATTACTAATTGAGGAATGTAATGTGTTTTGTAATTTAGAGGTTAATTTTGAAATTAAATTTATATTGTAAGTTATACCTATTATGAGATAGTTTAAGATTGTAAATTTAAATTTTTTTACTGTTTGAGTAAATTTTTTGCTTAACTTGTTGTTTTTAAACTTGATATGTTGTGTTCTAAAATTCAGGAAGCGGTGTTGCAAACCCTTGTCTTTACATTGAAGCAAAAAAAAATCTTCTTATTTTTCATGGCACAATAATTTTTTATTTTTCATATATTTGGCAGAAATCGTCTCTACAAAAATTTTACCGCATAACCTAAAAATATTTCTCAATATACAAGTGCTCCGGAAGTAGGAAAAAACATACTTCTGAAGATTACAGAATTAATATTTGAAATAGAAAATTCTAAATTACTAAGAAACTATAACAGACAGGTATAGGAAGCATTAATACAATCTTAATAAAGACCGTTAAAATTAGAATCTAAATAAGGTAATAAATACAGGGTGTTCTATTTAAAATAAGAAAGTTACTTGCCTTTAAAGATAGAGAAAATTAAAAGCATGTTTTTGCTCACTTTGTATAATTTTTTTTTGCATTACTTTTATTTTATTATCAAGTGTAATGCTTTAGTTAAAAAATAAATACAGTTTAAAATATCTAGCTTAAATATGCATGACAGGCATGTCTCTTAAAATTTTGCTCTACATTTTGAAGAATAGTTAATTATCTCGTAAACGAGTTGAGCTAGATATAAGAAACCTAACCCCAAATTGTCTTTATTTAGTCTGTATTATCAAAATATGTCACAATATACAGGGTGTTCCATTTAATTTTTCACAACTTTGGTGTGTAATTTTTCTTTGAGTCACCCTGTATACTTTACAATAATATTTTGAAATGTGGTCCTTTTGAACCTGTATAATCCTTAACCAAAAGAAATTGAAAATATGTTACCACTTTTCGTATATAAATCGCCTGGCCTGTATAATATAAATCTTAAATATACCCTAACAGCCAGAAATAAAACATAGATATTTTTAAAAATATATTTTATAAATATTTTTCGTGAGAGGTTTCTGAATATATTTTTCATATTTTTTTCTAAATATAGATAAAATATTCAATTAAAATATTTATTCCATATTTTAAAATTAATGTAAGCGCTATATTTTTTCTAAAATATTTGTAAAATATTTATATGAAAATTGAGATTTTTTATGCAATCTATTTAATTTGTCAAAATGAACTAAAATTGTTCTTGCTTATTTAGAATGTATAGCGTCGATAACGAAAAGTTGAAACATACATAGAGTTGTCTAAAAGGCATGAACTTGTTTTTTCACACTCACCATACAAGTTAATAATCAATAATTCTGGCATCTTTTAAGGCATACTGTAGATTTATCAAATTAATCACTATTTTTTAATTGAAGTGTTCTAAATAAAAAACAAACGTATTTATTATCATTTTATTTGAATAAGCCAATAAAAATGAAAACTACTCATTTTTAAGTCTAGTCTTGGCTGGTGCCAGGTACAACCCTATGGCTTTTTTCATATCTTCGGTAGTGGCGCTCTCATGGCGTTTCCTCGTGGCCTCTAAAACAATGCCAATTGTATTGGATCATACCATGAATAAAACATCGTACAACATTATCAACACCTACTAATACATTTGGAGCATTTACAATAATTGGAGTGGTAGCTACATTCTAATACTTACGATACTTATTTTACTTTATTTCATAATGTTTGAAAACATTCTACGTACAACACAAAAACAACACAACGTATTCCAACCTCTACTTGAGGTTATGACGCTTATCTACCGAGATGAATCTCTTAAGCAAATCAACTAGCAATTTATCTGGATAGATGCAGTACATATATGATGCATAAAATTCTACAATTATATTATTAAACGATTTCTCTACATAGCGATATTGAGCATTCAATTATCTTATAAATGCCATGACATGTTCAAAGTTTTGCTTACCTCGTAGTCACCACAAAAACTAAAATACACTCCGCAACAATTAATTACACAGTTAATCCTAATCTACCCTAATCGTATACTATTATAAACTATAACATGTAACGGACAAACGAATGAAAACGTGATGATACATAGGTGCGCGTATGCATTCTATGTACTAATCCATAGACGCATAAACAATACTAAATCATATAACACCAGCACCGTAATGAATAGAGGTGTTGTGTTGACGTTCGCAACTTACAAATATTACAAATAATATAATACAAAACGCAGATATATTAATAGAAAAGTTACAGCGCTCAACTTAGATACTAATTAAATCATATTAGATATATATTATCTAATTTAATCTTTAAACTATCATTTTCAATAGGTACATACCTACTTAATATGTATACATATTTTACCGATTTTATATTATTCGTCCTACGCACCAAATGTACAAAAGCAAAAATTTAATCTTTTTTTTATATGAAATAAATATTTACAGAAATACAAAGCAAAATATTCTTGCAGAGTTTTAATGCTACATAACATATATATTTTTTAAATGTTTTCCTAATATATTTTCTATAATATATTTTATGCATATTATATTAATATAACTAATATTCAAGAAAGATAATAATATTTTTTAAATATTTATAAAATATGAAATAAATATAGTTGGTCACTGGGGTAACTTCTCTTAATGACACTTTTTTTCACCAAATGAGGCGAAATAATTTTTTTTTTAAGAAATTTCTCTGAATGTCACGCTATATATTTAAAACCAAAATGCCTTTTTTTCTTCTTGTTGTTACAGGTTTTCTTCACGAGTAATAATCCATTGGTCTTCAATATGCCTTTGGATATGCTGGTGATGGAGAAATATAAGAAAATCAACATAGACTTAATGTTACCTATGCTTGTCGACGGTGAGAATGTGAACATCGCTTCTGATTGAATGTCCTGAACTTATTCTTTTAGATAAAATGCATTCTACGGAACGTGTTTGGGTGTCGCTGGTTTTGGCCGATTTGATTCAGTGTTTAATAGATAGAGAAAAAATACGGAAGAAGTATACATTGTCTTTCAGGAACGGGATAGCTGAATTATGTTACTACAACCAATGCAGTAACGGAACTCTGGTCGAAACGGATTCAGTATCTGTGTCGTTATGACTGAGAACTCGAGGGAGCTACGCACAGTGAGTCCAGATCCCCAGAAAGCTAGTCAAAAGTTGAAGATTGAAAAACCTAGCAGTTGCTTAGATGATTAAGTACATAATTACATTACATAAAGAATATGTCAACAACTGTTTTCAAACGATTTTGAATGATTATTTTATTATACCAACGCAAATCAAATCCAGCCTGCCACTTGGTCGACTATACAGTGTGTTAAAAAAAGGTTGTCGGTTATTTTACCCAATTGTAGTATTGGTGGAAATAAACAAAAAAGTCTTAGTCAACATGGGTCCGCAATTCAACTGTTTTTGACATATAGTCGATTGCATATTGTTTTAGTAGGATAAAAATTTTCAAAAAATTCTGATCGCAATGTAAATTAAACAAATGTTTATTTAAAGTAAAACTAAGAAATTATTCTACATGTCACCGTTCATTTCTAAGCACGATTCACCCTTCTTATGAAAGATCGACGCAATCTTTCGAAAATTCTAGAGTCCTCCGAATTCCTCGCAACAATTTACGATTCGTTGCCTGAGTTCTTCCAAATTGTTTACAGATCGTGCGTACACTAATTGTTTTAGATGCCCCAACATAGAAGTCTAGAGGTGTCAAATCAGGCGACCTAGGAGCCATGCAGTTGGTCACCCGTCCTATCCATCTCTCGTTGTAATCTTGATTTAAGAAATTTCTAACTACTATGGAAAAATGCGCAGGAGCTCCATCGTGCATAAACATATATTTAATCTGTTAAAAAGTGGCACGTCTTCCACAAAACGGGTAATTCATTTCTAAAAAATCCAAGTATACTTGTCCCGTTAAAACGATTAGGAAAAAATACTGGACCAATTAAACAGTCTCCAAAAATAGCAAGCCAAACATTTAGCGAAAAACGGTTTTGGTGACGCAGTTCAACAACAGCATGGGGATTTTCATCTGCCCAGACGTGATTGTTATGCAAATTGAATATTCCGCCTCTTGTAAACCCAGCCTCGTCACTAAATAAAATCTGAGTCGCAAAATTAGAAGTTCTGCCAGCTTTCGTAAACCCAATGATAAAAACCCTACGTGCATCATAATCGTGAGGACCAAGAACTTGCACGCGTTGAATGTGGTAGGGATAGAGCTGCTGTTCCCGCAGAATTCTCCAAATGAGAGGATGACTGACGTTCAATTCTGCGGCAAGTCTTCGGGTGCTAATATTTGGGTTGTCTTCTACCCGTCTCAAAATATCTAATTCTACTGCGGGAGAAGAAACTGATCTAGGTCTACCAGAACCACCATTAATTTTAAATGAACCAGTTTCGGACAGCCGGATATGAAGTCTTGAGAAAATCTTATCACTCGGTAACAACCGATTTGGAAAAATCTTCGCATACATACGCCGTGCTTCAGTGGCATTACATTCGCACGACGTACAAATAATGCATATCGGCCATTTCTGCATTGTGTACTTATGCGTAATTTGAGAACAAAAAGAAAATTGACGCAAATGATAAATAATCTGATGACAGATGTCTGACTGAACTAATTTTAAGTCACAATCAGTTGTTTCTCTCTATTCTCAAAACCGAAAAATGTTTTTTCTTATTTTAAAATATGCAATCGACTATATGTCAAAAACAGTTGAATTGCGGACCCATGTTGACTAAGACTTTTTTGTTTATTTCCACCAGTACTATAATTGGGTAAAATATCCGACAACCTTTTTTAACACACTGTATATTCAAGCCAAACTTACCTTGGTAGTTCAACTACACAAAAATATTCGAAAAACCTAGGGCAAGCATCCCGACTTCTTTTGATCACAATTTTTTTATATTAGGATCACAGAAAATATCCATTAAAAGTTCACCTAGCTGTTGTGAAAGGAAAACTGAAATAATAACTTTTCGCTACAGAAGTCAGCTATTTTGAATTTGCCATTTAAATTTTTATTTTAGATTTGTAATCAGCGACCCCTTTAATCTGGGAATTACATCTAAATCCAATAGATTTTTAAATAAATTTTTAACCATAATGTTTCCGCCAAATTTGTTTTTAAAATTTTGATCTTTGATGCTTAATCATTGACTCCAAAAGCCTCAGAATATTAAACTTCACCCAAATTTGAAAACGTTTTCGACTTTTGGCCAGCATTTTAAGATTTGCCCCCACTGTGCGACTCTACGAAAAAGCGTGATCTGTATATATAAATACCTGTACACTTGTATACGAGAAACTTGATTTCTTTATATTAAAAATAAAACTTTACTAATATTGCCGAAATCTTTAATATTTCATATAAAAACATTCGACAAAATAACACCCTAATCTACTAACACGAAATACCAATAAACTTCTGTCTCACAAATTCTTTAATCTTCAAAACACAATGTACATTTCATTCGCTATGCCAACATCTTCAGTTGTACATACAAGTGTATTGTCAGAATACCAACATGTGTAAATATAATAAGTATACCCTAAGGTTACATAAATAATATCAAAGGACTACTATATTAAACAAATTCTAACATATTTATAATTAAGGGGTGTTAAATCGTATTAAGTAAGCTATTAATATGTTTTTTTTTTTCAATATAATAGCTTCCCACAATATAAGATTCTTACAATTTTGAAGACTTAATTAATTCTAAAATCATTAATTGAAAAAAGTGTTCCTGTATTAACTAAATGATACGCCAAAGCGATTTATCAGCATTATGATTCTTAATATGATATAAATGCTCTTTAAATCTAATCTCCGCATTCCTCTTTGTTTGACCTATATACAGGTGATTCTCAATATATGCGACAAACTTTAAGAGCTGATTCCTGAGTTATTTTGATCATAAAAGTTCATATGAGTATATGTCTCAAACGGTTTGCTTTTAAAGTTATTGAATGCTTAATAATAAATTATGAACTATGACTAACACGATATAATATCACACTTGGTTCTTCAAAAACTATTGTGTTGAGAGGGAATTGTTTATTTGTCATTTCAATTTTTGTCAATAGTTTGTCAGAGTATTCATTCAGTTTATTGCCAGTTCTCTGTTTTTTAAAACAAATTACATGAATGCTGAGATGTGTGATATGCATTTCGTTTACGGTCTTGCCAATGGAAATTCGCGTGCTGCTAGACGTCTTTATGAAAACGATACCCGAACCGTATCATCCCGCATCATTTAATATCTTGCCCGTCTTCACCAACGTTTTAGTGAAACGGGAAATTTTAAAAACGACGACTGATAACGAGCACCCATCTACAGTGAGAACTCCAAAGTTGAAGAAATGGTATATAAATGAATTGAGGAACATCCTACTGCAATACCAAAAACATTGCGTTTCTTTAAAACATTAGTCAGGCCATAGTTTGGAGAATATTGAAAAGATCAACTGTTGTATCCATATCACATTCAACGGGTGCAGGCACTTTTGCCGGCAGATTTCCAGCATAGAGTGGCTTTAGTCAATGGATGCAAACAAATCGCACAAAATCCTGACCATTTGGCTCAAATATTCTTGCGCCGACAGAGGCTATTTCTCTAGAAACGCGATTATTAATTTCCATAATAATCACATATGGGCCGAAGAAAATCCGCACGAACTAGTGAATGCCCGTCATCAACATCAATTCTCTGCCAATGTGTGGGCCGGAATTGTTGGAGATCACTTGATAGGTACACATTTTTTACCGATGCGGTTAAATGGCGAGGTATACCCGCAATTTCTTGAAGAGGAGCTACCACCTGCATGACGTGCTCCAGCGCATTTTAGTTTAGTTGCTCGCGAGATTTTGGACAATACGTATCCAGATGGTGGATAGACGGGGAGGTCCACAACCGTGGCCTCCTCGGTCTCCAGACTTAAATTCTTCGACTTTTTTCTCTGGGGTCACCTTAAATCATTAGTTTATACGACCCCCATTGAAAAGTCGATGAACTGAGAAATCGTATTATCGCAGCTTTTCAAACAATTCGAAATACCCCTGGTATTTTAGAACGGACTCGCCAGTCAATACGACGGAGGATAGAAGCTTGTATTGCAGTTGGGGGTGGTCATTTTCAACAGTTAGTATAAGTTAATTTTGTTTTACTAATTATTTTGTTAATTTTAATAAAAACATTAATTATGTTAACTTACTATTAAACATGTACAACTTTAGAAGTAAGCGATTTGGACTTTTGTTCTATGAACTTTATGATCAAAATAACCGCTTAATAGTTTCGCATACCATTGAGAAATTCACCTGTATACTTTATTACAAACCACGCATTTGATCTTATAAATCCAAGAACATTTTTTAAAATCAATAATTTCAATATTAAATTTTAATTTATTTTTTAAGTATTGATTTTGACAGGTTTAATATTGGTTTCCTAATTTATTAAAGTTAAAATCTGCAAAATTTTCGTCACTATTTTCTCTGGATAAGTGTAGTTATATTTCTTAATAACCTCAGACCTTATTAGGATCATTAAAAAAATAACCACACTATACAGGGGTTCAAATTAAAAGTAAATAGTTCTGCTGGGTGTTAACCTACACGACATATAAAGCACAAACCCACCGAAACAGGATTTCATCATTAAAGAATAAAAAAAGTAAAATTTAGAGCCAAAAATTCTTTAGTCCGGGCCTGATTCAAGGAAACGTCATGTTAAGCACCTGCTAAACGTGGTATTATGTATAAAACATTGCGCTCATTTAGTATTTTCTTAATGGTATGCCGTAAGTTCATTTAACGTCATTCTGAATAAATAAATAGCAAAACTGAGGCATTTTAAATTTCTTTTTTTATAAATAAAACATTCCTTTTTGTTAAGAGCATTCTATGTAAGTCTACGAAGTATTATTTTTTAATATCCTGATAAGACGTTCGAGTTCACCGGATATGCGACTTCAGTAGTTACAAAAAACGTAAATATTTTTCTTTTGTTTGTCGAATCGGAGAGTTAGTTGTTAATAACGGTACCATGAAATCGAGTTATTTCTCTTGGATTTATTTAATCATATAACGCAAAATGAATTGAATCGAATTACACAGAAATAAATGTAGATACAGAAAATTTGCAAACACGCCTTTTACTATGATATCGCGCGAAAATGAATCTATACATTCCCGCTCTTTTGTCGATGTATCAAGCTTCGATTTTCTCTATATAAAATCATGATGGTCCTGAAAAGGATGGTTTTTTCGAGACGGGAAGAATTTAAATAAATGTTCGAAGTGGCTTGCACTCCAAGCGGCGATCACAAAACTAACAGCGGTAATGGCTGAATGATAGTGGTATGTGGGGTACACTCGGGACAGCATTTAGGTTGGGCACAGGTACGGCTCTAGCCGCACGACATTTATAAAATATTTTTTTCTCGTTAATGCTTACAGATAGAATCCCTGTGCATTAAGACTTCTTGATTGTATATGATTACAGCTGCTAGCGTGATACTCGTATGACTGAGTGCCGAGCCGATATAACTCGCTCTTAACGCAATAAGGCCAAACGAAATAACCCCTTGAATTTTTGCCGCATGTTTACCTAACACCCTGTACATCGCTGACATTTGCTTGTGTCTGTAGTAGAGATGATTCGTGCGGTATATTATATGCCATTTGGGTAACTTCAAGTATGAGATCAGGACAAGTGTTTAAGAAAGGTGCAAGGAATTGCATATGGAAAAAGGTTAATTCATATCATGATTGCATCGATCAATTGCGAATAATTTTGGTTACTATAACATTACAAATATAACATTGTCTTAACATTAGTCCTTCCTTCAGCGTATACATTTTAACCTTCTTCAGATCTCTGTTGTTGGGACTTAGACCATGACGCCATTAACCACAACAAAATCCATTGTTTCTACGCGCAGCAACGCTTTAAAGCAAAATACATACACAGAGAGCATCCGAACGTTGATGGGTGAACCATTTAACCCGATATAATTGGTCTGAGAGTGCGGATGACGAGAGAGGTCCATCTCTGACGGTGGTGAGCCCCGTGTTTCATTACTATGATTGGCACTTTCAATTAATATTAACATGAGAACCATCCGGATGGTCTGGAACGGAGTCAGACCTACGGGTTAGTCGTAGATCATACCTTATATATTAGGTAGGTGTAATTTCCTTTGTTTTTTGGTCGTTCATTTTTCGTATTTAAACGTCATTTATTTCGGCTCTCAGGTCGGGTATTTAAGCCTACTTAAATCCTTTGGTACGTATGTATGTACCAAAAGAGACAGAGTCTCGGTTAACGCCTCGAACGAAATCGATTTTGCATTAATTATTCGAGTATTTCGCAAAGATAAATCGTGAAACAATTATTATATGTATATGGCGCGTATTTCATCTAACAAGTGCGCTGTTGCAGCTATAATTTCTTTCGTTCAACTCAACGGTATACCTGATGGCTTGACTTGACAATTTTCTAATTGTCTAATATATGATGAAGAAGATTATAGAAGCTGGTTTTGGGAAAATTAATTTGTGGCCTCATTAATTAATAAATTGATTAAAGGCAGCCTCATTAAGAGTTGATCATCATTGTCTCATTACCCCTTGATGGGTCCGGATATTAATGATGTAGTGTATTCAATTTGCTTGCTGGTCTTGTATGTATTTGTGGCTGTAGGAGATTCTGTTAGGAATGTTATAGCATACAGAGTGTCTCACTGGGAGGTAATTCCTCTACACTGAGAAAAATGGGCTAAGTAAAGTGTTTACTTGATAAAAAATTATTTACAATAGATAAAGCTTTACTTGGAACTATTCTCGTTAATTAATACCTGCAACTAAACCCAAGTTGTTACTGTAAATAGTGCTTTTATTAACGGCTATTACACAGCGTACCTGACAAATTTGTGGTAAGTAACGTATTACTTATGACTACTGGTACTGTATCTAATTATAACACATGGTTAGTAGAAGTAACAACAATGGTGATCGCTATTAAACTCATGTATTTTCTTAAATAGGTAACAACTTGCCACAACTATGATTATTTGAGTTTTGCTGCCACCCCGTGATTGTTTTACTATTCCTGATTGGCTAATGCGGCCGAGTAATGAAATAGTCCCCGAGACGGCTACGCGCGCAGGCGCGGGCTAGCGTCAAATAAAAGAGTTACGGACGTGGGAAAAAGAGTAGCCAAGAAGTACGGCTATTGTAGGCCAGTTGGAACGCAAATATATTAAAAATACCGGGTAGGTTAACTCAAGGCCCCATCCGTATAAAGAATCCCAGCGAAAGAAGAAGTACCGAGCCTATAAGCAATCGAATGTTTCAAGATTGCAGTTTTAAACCACGTGGTGGGATATTTGAATTCCCCATCATTGTGATGATATCTGCGCCCGCTGGTGAAGTTAAAGTGTGGATGCCGTCGCTACCTCAGTGACAGTCCAAGTGCCACCTGCAGTTAGGAATACCCCGACGAAGTAGCCGTTTTCGAGGCGATCACCGGACATAACCACCACGTACGCCGACAGAGGATCAACTTGCCGAGACAACGCCCAGTGCAAAGAACCAACAGAAACCGCAAGTTTTACCGCCTAGGTATATTTATTTTTTGTTTGTTACTAGTTGTAACTTCAAAGCCATATTTCTCTTTGCCCTTTGTTTAGATTTTAATAATTTCAATAACTAAATAACGTTTCAAGGGGGCCCCATTTACCTTATCTTTTATTATTGCTTTGTTCATTTTTTCATTATTAAATTCAATATTAAATTATGTATTTTATGAGTCATTACGTTGTAAATTGTTTAAAAAAAAAACTGTCGTTAAAGTGAAACCAATATCTTTCATTCATATCAGGTAGTCACTGTGTTTGTCCTATACAATATAAAACTATTATTAATAATACCGCTTTTTTTTCTTAAGTAATAAGTATTATGTACCATCTTTAGCAAAATAAATGCGAATTTAATCTTCAATTATTAATGCATTCGAAGCTACAGCATACTGAATAGTAATTAAAAATTATTTGCAAACAATTTTGAATTACGCATTGCTCGGTACGCAGTACTTATAGTTGCGGTTGCATAAATAATAGAAGATTTGCGGAACTTTTTTTTGTACTTTATCAGTTATTCACACAGAGTACACAGTAAGCTACTTAATAAATATTCATTAAACTTCCTCGTTTCCTACACTACCTATAGCTGAATAACAAATTTAAGGTAAGTATATTGTATATTTATAGCAAACCATTACCTTTTATATATCAGGTATTTAGTGAACGTGCATTAATGATACTCTTTCCTTATCATAAGTAGTCTAAATAGCTTGTATTAATTATGAAGGTGTGATAGCTGTTATAGAATAGTTCACTCACAGCAATACACCTACTACTTGACAAGAGCAAATCTTTGCTTACTGCAACTACATATATTCTTTGGTTTAACTATTTCAGTTTAATTATCATAAGTAACTTAATAAGTTACCGGTATGAAGCAGACCGTAAGTAAGTTAGATTGCTTCTTGTTAGTATCAGTGTTTAGGATCTCTTTTTTACTAGTGCTAAGTAATCTGTGCTTTTGTCCCCTAATCAGCTGAACATTTTACTTACGATAATTGTATTTTTATTTATGATTATTAAATTTTTTTCTTAGTATATAAAGAATTCAATAAATATTAAAAGTCATTTTCCAGAAGAAGATTGAGATTTTGTGGGAATATACCTAATATAAACATCTATTCTAGACTTCAAGCACATTTTTCACCATAAAACTAATTGGTTAATATGCGTGCTTAAATAGACTATTACAGATAATTTCATCAAAGGATTATAAAGCAACAGGAGTTGTCTAGCACGTACTTAATACTTCAAGAGCTAGGAATCTGTTATTAAAATCTGATAATAAGCATTTACCGATCAATTCTCGAGTGGATAACACGCCTTGGAAAGTGCTTACACATCAGAAAATAACTAGATATACATACATATATACCTACCAACTACCTGGCCGAGATGCATTCTTTTTACAACGTTTTAATCGCCGGGGAAATTATAAATTGTGTTATTAAGAAAATCCCACAAGAGGAAAGAAAAATAAAGACCCACCGATACCGGGAGATCGAAAACATATTGCCTACCACTACTAATACGCATTAACGAACACAGTAGCGGTACATAGAGATTCTTGCCCCATAAATCCTGATCTAGGTACGGTATTACACTTTTTAATTGAAAGCTTCTCTACGTAAACGGCCGGATACGATTCCTTTCGCGTTCGCTCGCTTACCGTGTTGTCCTGGGAGCGAAGGAATCGACTATAGTTCTTGTAAGGACTATCGCCGAGTGCCCATAATTTAATTTGATAAGAGGCGTAGCAGGTGGGGCCGACTGACAGACTGATTACAGGCTCCGTACGTTCTTATTCGTGCCATGAGCGTTCCTCAGCATCGCCTCCGGGCCAACGGTTATAACTACTCCCAGGCCGTAATTAAAATTGCAAATTAGAAATTTAGTTCGTTATTCGATATGATTTATAAGGGATAAATTAGGTTAATTCAGTGGTAAAACGTCCCTCGTGTTTTTGGGGCTTGATGGGCCGCATCATGGTATATTCTTTCGTCATTTTTTTTTGCTTTTCGGACGAAATATCATAGTGTTAAACGAACTTGTTTAACTCTGCGCAACATTATTTTTTATGGGAGCCGTCTCACATTGAGAAAAAAAGGTTTTGATAATATTTTTATTAAAAAAAATCTGTATCAATACCAAATAAAACTCATATTTAGACTGTCAGTATCATATTTTTGGATTAACAATACTTTTATATTAAAAGTTTTCAGTTTTTTTTACAGCTGTCGTATTTGATCCTAAAAACTACACTGAGAAAAAATAATAATCATAAATAAAAATACAATTATCGTAAGTAAAAAGTTCAGCTGGATAGGAGACAAAAGCACAGATTACTTAGCATTAGTAAAAAAGAGATCCTAAACACTGATACTAACAACAAGCAATCTAAGTTACTTACGGTCTGCTTCATACCGGTAACTTATAAAGTTACTTATGATAATTAAATTGAAGTAGTTAAGCCAAAGAATATATGTAGTTGCAGTAAGCAAAGATTTGTCCTTGTCAAGTAGTAGGTGTATTGCTGTGAGTGAACTATTCTATAATACCAATCACACCTTCATAATTAACACAAGCTATTTGGATTGCTTGTGGTAAGGAAAGAGTATCATTAATGCATGTTCACTAAATACCTGATATATAGAAGGTAATGGTTTGCTATAAATATACAATATACTTACCTTATATTTGTTGTTCAACTATAGGTAGTGTAGGAAACGTGGAAGTTTAGTGAATATTTATTAAGTAGCTTACTGTGTACTCTGTGTGAATAACTGATAAAGTACAAAAAAAAAGTTCCGCAAATCTTCGATTATTTATGCAACTGCAACTATAAGTACTGCGTACCGAGCAATGCGTAATTCAAAATTGTTTGCAAATAATTTTTAATTACTATTCAGTGGGCTGTAGCTTGGATTGCATTAATAATTGAAGATTAAATTCGCATTTATTTTGCTAAAGATGGTACATAATACTTATTGTTAAGAAAAAAAAAGCAGTATTATTAGCAATAGTTTTATTTTGTATGGGACAAACACAGTGACTACCTGATATGAATGAAAGATATTGGTTTCACTTTAACAACAGGTTTTTTTTTAAACAATTTACAACGTAATGACTCATAAAATATATTCCTTAATAATGAAAAAATTAACAAAGCAATAATAAAAGATAAGGTTAATGGGGCCCCCTTGAAACGTTATTTAGTTATATTAAAATTATTGAAATCTAAACAAAGGGCAAAGAGAAATATGGCTTTGAAGTTACAACAAATAACAGACAAAGAAATAATATACCTAGGCGGTAAACTTGCGGTTTCTGTTGGTTCTTTGTACTGGGCGTTGTCTCGGTGAGTTGATCCTCTGCCGGCGTACGTGGCGGTTATGTCCGGTGATCGCTTCGAAAACGGCTACTTCGTCGGGGTATCCCTAACTGCAGGTGGCACTTGGACTGTGGAATTACTTAGCTAGCGACGGCATCCACACTTTAACTTCATCAGCGGGCGCAGATATCATCACAATGATGGGAATTCAAATATCCCACCACGTGGTTTAAAACTGCAATCTTGAATCATCCGATTGCTTATAGGCTCGGTACTTCTTCTTTCGCTGGGATTCTTTATACGGATGGGGCCTTGAGTTAACTCACCCGGTATTTTGAATATATTTGCGTTCCAACTGGCCTACAATGACCGTACTCCTTGGCCACTCTTTTTCGACGACCTTTTCCCATGTCCGTAACTCTTACTTGACGCTAGCACGCGCCTGCGCGCGTAGCCGTCTCGGGGACCATTTCATTACTCCGCCGCATTAGCCAATCAGGAATAGTAAAACAACTACGGGGTGGCAGCAAAACTCAAATAATCATAGTTGTGGCAAGTTGTTACCCATTTAAGAAAATACATGAGTTTAGTAGCGATCAGCATTGTTGTTACTTCTACTAACCATGTGCTGTAGTTAGATACAGTACCAGCAGTCATAAGTAATACGTTACTTACCACAAATTTGTCAGGTACGCTGTATAATAGCTGTTAATAAAAGCACTATTTACAGTAACAACTTGGGTTTAGTTGCAGGTATTAATTAACGAGAATAGTTCCAAGTAAAACTTTATCCATTGTAAATAACTTTTTATCAAGTAAACACTTTACTTAACCCATTTTTCTCAGTGTATATCACGTACTGCTGTGAACTGATTGTACAAGCATATAAGTTTAAAGAAATTAAAAATGACAAAATTAATTTAGCTAGCTCAGCAAAAATGAATTTAAAAGGGCGCAAGAGATTCTTTGATCTGAGAATAACTTTCACGAAAAGTAATAGTGGGCGTTTGTAAAATTTGACTTTCTTTAAAATCCCCAAAAATTGAAATGGTTAATTCAAAAATAAAAGAACTATTTAAAATGATATTTACAATCATTAAATTTATTGTTTAAAAAGAAAAAGGAAAAAAAAACATTTAATTACAATCAACAGGGAAAAAAAACCTTAAGACTGAATGTTTTGGATTAAAATAACCCCTTCGTGAATTTACAATTAAAAAGGACAATGCAAATCCTTTAGCAAACAAAATGGTGGATTCGTTCTAGAAGGAATTTCTTATACCACAAAAAAAATCCACGTGGTTTCAAAAATTCAAAGCAAACTAAAATTTAATTAAATTAACGTAGAGAAACAAACAAAATCAAAATGAAATTTAAAATACAAGCTCTAAGCTTCTCTTCACCTACCCCGAGGTGATTAAAATACCATAAAATTAAAACTAACAAAAAAAAACGGAAAATTGAAACTCTTAACGCGGTTACTTCTAGAACAAATTATTAACGGGCCTTATACATAAATTGTGCACAATATTATAACACCAATTAATAAACTGAGTTGTCTGAATGATGATCAAAATTAACAAAATAACGAACAAATCCTTACAAATGAAAGATTGCAAAATGAATGCAAAGAGCTCAAAATTTACATATACTTACATTCGCGACAATGATTCTGACACTGCCCTAAAAGAGGCCATACAACGCGTATATACAAAATAACAATTGCGCGCGCTGCGACAGCCGCAAAAGATCATCGAATAAGCCTTATAAGAAGGACCTAACACATGAACAAAGCTAAACATATAAAGGAAAGAAAATAAACTAACTAACTGAACAATTAAATACATCAAACAAAACTACTAAATTCTTAACAAAATACACAAATATTAAATTTAAGTGAGAATTTGCGCGCGGCAAAGCCAAAGCTTGAACTTCGAAAATTAACACCATTGAGTTCAAATAACCGGAGTGCCAGTCTACAGCAGTACGTACATACATACATGACAATATTAGATCTAATCTTGTATATATACTTTATTATTCTTTTTTCTAAACCTTGCTGTACAAATAATACATTTTATTGTAAAGTATTATTTTAAATTTTGGCGCGAAAACTGAGCAGATACTGTGGGTAGAAAGTAGAAAAAAGTAAGAAACACAGCCTTACATGTAACGGCTTTTCTGTGAATAAGAATAAGGATCGATTTACTTTTACATTACAATAATTCCTTTGTCGTGTGCGTCAGATACGATTTCCAACCAAACTTCGTCCTCATAAACCGTTCGAGGTCGTATACTTCGATTAATTTCGAACGTTATCGGGCTGGGAGATCGGCAGACTTTGCGTTGCGGTCGCTGCCAACAGGACTGTTCACCAGTCGCGCTCATAATTACAACCGTTTACGGATTTAATTATTCTTATCTCGTATTACTTTAATGGCACCTTAGTAATGGGAAAAAAAGCGACATTCGTTGAGCATGTGGATATCGAACCCTTCAGGTGCGTTATCGTACATTCCTGGTTAAGAAGTTTGGGCACACGCGTCGATGGGTGATTTAGGGAAACGGAATTATAGAGCAAATAAAATGTAAGACAGTATAAAGAATAACTTTTAACGAAAACAGATGACCATTCTTTTGGTTGCTATTTTATTTCAACATATACATCTTAAAATAATGTCATTGAAATTAAATTGAAAAGGAAAAAGTAAATGCATAATTTATAAATACTGCTCAAAGGTATCACCTTCATTCTCAATACATTTTCGTGCCCGCTTGAGTACACTCTGGGTAGCTCCTAAGATTGTCCTTTCCCATCCAATTGGCGGAAAACCTCCCTAACCTTATTTTTGCAATTCTTTCACGCTTGCTGTACCGGTTCTGTATATCTCATCTTTTAAATATCCCCAAAGAAAAAAGTTTAAGGTGAAAGATCAGGAGAGCGTGCTGGCCATCGAATTGGTCCATTTGTATCAATCCACTTATGGCAAGATAATGTCTAGATACTTGTGAACCATGCGGCAATTGTGTGCCGGAGCACCGTCCTGCTGAAAGTACCAATTTTAGCGCATTAGGTAATTGACGTTATCAAGGAAATCCTCTAGAACGGTACGAATAAATTTCAGATATCTCTCTCCTGTCAATGTACCATTGTAGAACACTGGACCAACGACTGTCGAACCAATTAATCCGCACCAGACATTAAAACTAAATCGAACTTGTGCAGCACGTGGACGCACTATTAATAAATTTTCTTGCGACCAGTAGTGTTCATTCTTCTTATTGAACATTCCTCTATTAGAGAAATTTCTTTCATCACTCTCCATAAATACATTGTGCTTCATTCAAATTTTCATCATTCACAAAAATTAATAAACCATTCACAGAAAGCCAACCTCCTGTTCGAATCTCCTGGTTGTAACGTTTGTGAGGTTCGGTACTTAAATGAAATATACTTATGCTTTTTTAAAATTCTCTGAACTGACGCGTAACTTAAACCCATTTCCTTAGTAGCATCTCTAATTGAAAATTCGCGATGGGCTTCAAAATATGCTTACACTGTAATTTCTACCTCCTCGCTGATAATGATATTTTTCTTTGTTCTTTTCTTCTTAAATAAGCAATGGTGTTGCCTAAATTGTCTGTAAAGTTTTCGAAAGTAACGTCGATCTGGCTGCTGTCGTAAAAGATACTGTTCTGCATAATATTCGACAGTCCTTATTGAATTTTTGTCGCATACAATGTATGCTTCCAGCATATCGCATTTCTCCGAATGAGAAAATACCATGGTGAGATATTATCTAATACTTAGAACTAAATATAACGAAAACTGTTCAAGCTACAAATGATAATAATGTAATAATAACAATTAGAAGTAAAGAACACAACACAAAAATTAAATAACCAACTTTTTTTTAATAATTAAACGTGTAAAAGATTTAAGCTCAGTGAGTTTTTGACAGTTTCAAACAACATACTATTTGTTTTGACTTAAAGTGAAAGAAGCCTACTATGAATTTTACATATCTTTGGCATCAATTAAAAACCACCATAACTTCTTTATTATTCGTTTTAAGACAAGATTGTATTAAAACTTTTGCATCACAAATTAAAATATCTTCGATTTTTTTAAACAATATACAGGGTGTTATATTAAAAAAAAAATATATAAATTTCAAAATTTCTCGCAAATCCGTCATGCAATTGTTTTTTCGTATATTGCATATTAATCAGCTTTAAAAACACTAGTACTTTGCTAATTTAACCTACTTTCTAGAATCAATAATAACAGAGATAGCAATGGCGTGCACTTAATTTGAATCAGCCTATAAAAGTAAATGTCAATATATTTTATATACACTGTGATTCACTAAGTGTAGAATAAATGGGAATTTTCTTTATTAAGTGCACAATTGTAAAATTAATACTACCAAACTTTGGTTCCATATTTGACATCTAGACTTGGCGCACTTAGACTGTCTTGAACTCAATTAGCTTACAGCGCAGACCAAGAAATATGAAAATCGTATAAGAGTAAAGTGCCTTCATTTCGAAGAATACAGCAAAATGTTATTAAAATTAGTTATTCAGAATTAAAAAATACATCCAAATATAAAGTCAAAAATAAAAAAATCGTAAATTTTGTACAAACCTCTGTACAGTGTGATTCTCAATATATACGACAAACTTTAAGCGCTGATTCCTGAGGTTATTTTGATCATAAAAGTTCATAAGAACATATGTCCAAAATCGCTTAGTTCTAAAGTTGTACAATGTTTAATAGTAAGTTAATTTTAAAGTTTTATTATAAATTAACAAAATAATTAGTGAAACTATACTAACTGTTGAAAATGACCGCCCCCAACTGCAATACAAGCTTCTATCCTCCGTCGTATTGACTGGCGAGTCCGTTCTAAAATACCAGGGGTATTTCGAATTGTTTGAAAAGCTGCGATAATACGATTTCTCAGTTCATCGATATTTTCAATGGGAGTCGTATAAACTAATGATTTTAGGTGACCCCAGAGAGAAAAGTCCAAAGAATTTAAGTCTGGAGATCGAGGAGGCCACGGTTGTGGACCTCCCCGTCCTATCCACCGATCTGGATATGTATTGTCCAAAAACTCGCGAGCAACTAAACTAAAATGCGCTGGAGCACCGTCATGCATAACATACATTTGTAATCTTAATTGCAACGGAACTTCTTCCAGCAGTAGGGGTAGCTCCTCTTCAAGAAAATTGCGGTATATACTCGCCATTTAACCGCATCGGTAAAAATAGTGGACCTATCAAGTGACTCCAACAATTCCGGCCCACACATTGACAGAGAATTGATGTTGATGACGGGCATTCACTAGTTCGTGCGGATTTTCTTCGGCTCATATGTGATTATTATGAAAATTAATAATCGCGTTTCTAGAGAAAGTAGCCTCGTCGGTGAAGAATATTTGAGCCCAATAGTCAGCATTTTGTGCGATTTTGTGTTGCATTCATTGACAAAAAGCCACTCTTTGCGGAAAATCTGCCGGCAAAAGTGCCTGCACCCGTTGAATGTGATATGGATACAACAGTTGATCTTTCAATATTCTCCAAACTGTGGCCTGATTAATGTTTAAAGCGAACGCAATTTTTCTGGTGCTTGTAGTAGGACGTTCCTCAATTTCATTGAGTACCATTTCTTCAACTTGTGGAGTTCTCACTGTAGATGGGTGCCCGTTATCAGTCGTCCGTTTTTTAAAATTTCCCGTTTCACTAAGCCGTTGGTGAAGACGGGCAAATATTGAATGATTCGGGATGATACGGTTCGGGTATCGTTCTTCATAAAGACGTCTAGCAGCACGCGAATTTCCATTGGCAAGACCGTAAACGAAATGCATATCACACATCTCAGCATTCGTGTAATTCATTTTAGAAAACTGGCAATAAACTGAATGAATACTCTGACGACTATTGACAAATAAACAATTCCCTCTCAACACAATAATTTTTGAAGAACCAACTGTGATATTATATCGTGTTAGTCATAGTTCATAATTTATTATTAAACATTCAATAACTTTAAAACCAAACCGTTTTGGACATATACTCATATGAACTTTTATGATCAAAATAACCTCAGGAATTAGCTCTTAAAGTTTGTCGCATATATTGAGAATCACCTGTATAATATTTGTTTTTTAAATATTTAACATTATTACTTACTACAATAAGCTCTTTTTTCACCAATTTACCCTGCTAACCAAGCAGTCAGTCATATCTTTCAATCCACGTCTGTATATCTCAACAAGAATGATCGCACCATTTACTATGTTTATGCGTGGTCTGCCTTCATAGCCTCAGGCGAAATAATTAATTAAACCTATTTGCCAGATCAATTTACTTATGTAAATTTCGTATCGGATCGTGGTTGGAACGATGCACAGACACCTCTGATATTATCTGTTATTATATTATGCTTCTTAGACACTTCTTGCATGAGTTGATTTCGTCTATTTCTCTTTTTTGGAACTACCGCGTATGACAAGTTAAATTTAATTATTCCTATATTAACTAAGACACTTGAATTTGTGCGATTGTTTAAAATTTTGTGAATTGAATTCAATTGAAGTTCCTAATTCTAGAGAAGCTTGCCTTCGCGATGCTGTTGAAAATGAGGAAAAGTGAACAATGATGGTAACTATTGTGCTGTTATTATTGAGGACAATACAATTTGCAACTTTGAGCTATTATACGTTTTACAGGGTTTACTGAGGATTTCTGTTTTATCTGGTTACTCTAGACGGAAAGGTTTTGAACAAGGAAAACTATTTGAACATCTATAACTCTTGTCTGAAAACATTTTTTTTTCTGATTGTACTCTCAGGACAAAATATTCATTCTAAAAAATAAATTTGACAAATTCAATGATTTCGTTGAAAAGCTTTTGATTACAAAAAAGTATATGTATATTTAGCTATCGTTTCAGATAAATTCTCATATGAGTTTACATATCATTTCTTTAATTTTATATTCAAATCTTTACTTACCTTTACAGTTGAAACTTACAAACTTGTTCTATAGGTGCACGGCAATCGCTCAATATTTGGAAGATTTAGATGTAAAAAAAAAACTCACGTGAATGTTGAGTTTATCTTTCTGTAATTTAAAGGATGTTGCATTCTACAGAAAGTATAAATAGACAAGACAAATGGGGCGTTTGGCCGTAAAATATGTTAAGTGGCAATTCCTCAGTTTTTAAGTTTTTGCATGAAAAGTATTTTTAAAAATTATTATCTAACTTAAATTTGTTCTTCTTTGTGAAATAACACATTTTCACTTAACTCGTTTTATAACCAAACATCTCAAATATTGGAATAAATGAAATTTTATTTTTAATAGCAGTTTAAAATTATTATTTCAATTCTAAGATGCAACTTTGTTAGTTGAAGGTCAAAAATAGTTCTTTGTTCGATTTTGTGTAGCTGTTCTGTAGAAGGAAGATTCTTCTAGAAATGGGGAGTTGTCACATTAACATGTAACATGTTTGATTTTAATGACTTTATTGGTAATTGTTTCATTCTAAATTATCATTATTATTATTTATTAACATGGATTTCATTTTTAAATTTTAAACTTTGAATAAGGGAGTAATAATAATATTTTTTTTGCATACCAGCGCAGTAAATTATTATAAATAAATAAATAAAATAAATAAATTATTATTTATAATAATTTAACTAACATATGAAAAAAAAAAAAATTATGTGCGCATCAGTCACTTCTCAAAAAATCATAAAAAATAAGTAGAGGTGAGTAGATTTTCCATAAAAAATAAATTGAGTGGGGGGTGAAACGATTTTTTAAATAATAATAATAATAAATTAGGTGGGCGTGAGGCAATTTAAAAAAATTAACTGGGGATAAGTCAATTTTTCTTTTAATAAATAATAAAATAAATTAATTTGAAATGAGTCGATTTAAAAAAAAATATAGGTAGGTGAACCGATTTAAAGAAAAAATAAATTTAGTGGGGGTAAGCTGCTTTTTCAAAAAAAAAGAAAAATAGATTAGAGTAAGCTGATTCAAAAAAAAAAATCAGTTAAGTTGGGGTGAGTCAATTTTTCAAAAATTAATCGAAGGTGAGTCAATTTGCCATGAAAATAAAATGAGTGAGGGAGACGATTTTGCAAAAAAATTAATTAAGTGAATGTAAGCCAATTTGAAAAAAAAAATAAGTAGGGGTTAGTCGATTTACAAAAAAAAATAGAAAAATAAATCAGGTGGGGTGAGTCAAAAAAATATATAAATTATGCAGCGAGTGAGACGATCTTCCAAAAAAATTAAATAATGCGAGATGAGTTGATTTAAAAAAAAGTAATGAGATGGGGGTAAGTCAATTAAAAAATAAATAATAATAATAATAAGTGGAGGTGAATCGATTTTCCATAAAAATAAATTGAGTGGGTGTGAGACAATTTTTTAAAAAAAATAAATTAATTTGAGATGAGTCGATTTACAAAAAAAGAAAAATAAATCAAATGGGGTGAGCCAAAAAAAATACATAAATTATGCGGCGGGTGAGACGATCTTCTCAAAAAAAAAAAAAATTAATTCGAGATGAGTCGATTTAAAAAAAAAAAGTAATGAAATGGGGGTGTCAATTAAATAATAATAATAATAATAATAATAAGTGGAGGTGACTTGATTTTCAATAAAAATACATATATTGAGTGGATGTGAGACGATTTAAAAAAAAATTGAGAAGAGTCGATTTACAAAAAAAAAGCACAAAATAAATCAGATGGGGTGAGTCAAAAAAATATATAAATTATGCGGCGGGTAAGACGATCATTAAAAAAAATTAAATAATGCGAGATGAGTCGTTTAAAAAAAAGTAATGAAATGGGGGTAAGTCAATTAAAAAATAAATAAATAATAATAATAATAATAAGTGGAGGTGAATCAATTTTCCATAAAAAAAAAATTGAGTGGGTATGAGACGATTTTTTCAAAAAATAAATTCATTTGAGATGTCAATTTCAAAAAAATAAAATAAAATAAAATAGGTGAGGGAGAGCCGGTTAAAAAAAATCAATTCGAGATGAGTCGATTTTCAAATAATTGAATAAGTAAATAAGACAGTGTGAGACAATTTAAAAAAGAAAATAAATGAGGGTGAGTCGATTTAAAAAAAAAAATAAGTTGAGAAGTTGATTTTCCAAAAGAGACCGTATTTTATGGCTGTTTGAGATTCAATTATTGTTCTTTAGGATTCAAAATTCCTTTGAATCGTTTTTTTAAAAAAAAGGGCTTACCTGTACCCCTTTAAATAAATAAATATCAAAATTTATTTATTTAAATATTTAAGGAAAAAAATTGTTCTCACTTTTTGTTCAATCCTTCCCTGTCAACTGTGAAACGTTTAAGCGGAATTATATTCGAGGCTCATATTGATTATAAGAGCCCTAAAATAACATATTTACTTTTATACGTTTTTAATTTTAGCTTTTAGCAACAAAAAAAAGCAATTCACTTACGAATAAGCAAACCTTAATAATAATCATGAATTATTGAAATTTCCCATGTTTGATATCCGCAGATAATAAACTTAGCGAATTTCAGACAGATTAATTATTATATTGAGAAAATTACATCCAAAACCAAATTAGAAAAATACCAAAAAAATAATCGTTCATTGGAACTAAATATTTCTTTAATTGATAAGTATAAATAAACAAGGCTTAAAAAGATTTTAATTTTGTCTGTAATCTGCAGGCTTTGTATTTTATGAATGTGAATGTACTTTCAAAGAAATGTTTAAGATATATACACGATGCAGGATTAAAATAGGAATGGCAAAAAAGAATTTTTATAACAGAAAACACAAATTTCAAATCTTATAAAATATTTATTTTCATCGTTTATTTTTTATTTTTTTTTTTTCAGATTGTTTCACGTATATTAATAATAATATTTATGTATAGATAATATATAACATTGCTTTATGCATTAGGACGGACTCGTTCACTTGTATTTTAAGTACATGAAGGTATTCGTAATAAATTACTTAAGTAAACAATTTATTTTTATTGCAATATTTCGTTTCCACTACCGATCTATATTTTACATTAATTATTATCAATTTAAGTACTGAAATTCATCAATTTCGAAAAATTAAAACTATCGCCGATACACAGATTATTTTACCGTACTCAACCGTCGAAGTCACTCGGTATTTACCGCGGCGAATCCGGTCAATACCGGTACACGCGCACTAACTGCGCTTTTTTTAACGAATTAATGTATTTCTGCTAATAACTGTAATAACCGATAATTTTATGCAATTATTAGCAGAAATAAGCTTGGAATCTTCGTATTTTTTTTTTTAATTTGAGCAAATCTATCCGCCGTTACATTAAACGAAATACTGGTAAAAGAAGAGCTTATGTCCTTCACACACACACACACGATTCAACTAATCAAATCACCGTTCTGTCTGAGCATTTCCAAGCGCATCTCGTGTTCTCTCGCCTTCAATCGTAGCGACGCTATGCTGGAACTCCGGCGATCCACGTCCGGGGGCGTCACCGGAGCGCTAGCTGCTCCCGGACTCAACGGTGGGGACGCGGTAAACTCTTGAGCCGGCAGTTTGGGCCGTTGCGCCGCTGAGATATTGGCTAGAAGGGTCTGGAAGGAACTGGCCGAGGGGTAAAGACCTACGGAAGGGGGTAAGAGGGGTGGGGCGCCTCTGTGGTAGTGGGAAGGCGCCGGAAGGTACCCGGGGAGCATGTGAGGAGGGTAACGGAAAGTTAGGGAGTCGAAGGGTTTGCGTAGGCCGAAAGGTATGCTGAAAGGATTCGGTAAGGAGGGTGCGACTACGGATGGAGTTGGGGCGCCGGGTGCTTGCGACATGTAGGGGGTGTAGGGTGGCCTTGGGGACCGACCTTCTCTTGTTTACGCCATTTAGCCCGACGATTTTGGAACCAGACCTGTAAAGATGGGAAAAAAGTGTTAATTACGAATTTACGTGCATATACAGGGTGTATCAGATATAGAGGTAAATATAATAATATGTACTAGCTGTAATCATGTACAATCAAAAAGTCTTAATGCACAGGGGGTCTCTCTATAAGCATTAACGAGAAAAAATATATTTTATAAATGCCGTGGGCTAGAGCCGCACCTGTGCCCAACCTAAATGCTGTATACCCGAGTATACCCCACATACCACTATCATTCAGCCATTACCGCTGTTAGTTTTATGTGGCTCGCCGCTTGGAGTGCAAGCCACTTCGAACATTTTATTTAAATTCTTCCCGTCTCGAAAAAACGATCCTTTTCAGGACCGTCATGATTTCATATAAAGAAGGTGTAGGTATATGCCGCGTGTTTGTAATGAAGGTTTGAACTAAGTCGGTGTTGGGAACACAAGAAAGTAAACGGATCTGTCATAAATAAGGAAAACGTAGCCTATATTTGAACTCGCATTATATAAACGACTATGGATTGGTGTTTCTGCTTGTAAAAATGAAATGTAATTAATTTAACTTTACTAAATTATGATTTTACAATTCAGTATTAACTGGCGTTTAACTAAATTTATTTATTACTTTAAATTATAACATACAATTAGTATAATTATAAAGTGACAAAACTGCATCTCTCAGTTCTTCTATGGTATGCATGCGGTTTCTATAGATCCTATTTTTTAGACAGCCGAACATGAAGTAATCTAATGGGGGGTTAGATCAGGCAATCTTGGTGGCCATCTTTGTGCTCTAACGAACCTGTCAGCAAAAAACTGTTGAAGATATTGGCAGGTTTGTCGAACAGTATGTGCTGAAGCATTATCGTGCTGAAAATAACCTGCTTCAAGCTCATTTTCTTGTAACTCTGCAATAAACAATTCCAACATCTGTTGGTAACGTTGGGCTGTTACAGTTTACTGTAAGAAAATTGGCTCTATTATTCATTGCCTGGACATAGCTAACCAAACTCCAACTTTTACGGGATGCAATTGCGTTTCTCGAAATTCGTGTGGATTTTCTGCAGACCAGATATGATAGTTTTGTGAATTGATATAGCCTGTTAGATAAAACCGGGCTTCATCCGAGAAAAATGATTTGTTTAGCAAGTCATCGCCCCTTAAATTGTTATTAAACCAATGACAATATTCCAATCGCCTATCGTGATCTAATGGTAATAATTCCTGTACCGTAGAAACTTTATAGGGATGAAAATGTAACTTTCTTTTGACAGCTCATTGCGCTGAAGTGTATGATAAGCCTATAAAATTATAAAATGTAATAAACTATTTCACTTAATGTTAATATTGATTTTTTACGTTTGTTGAGCTATTACCACAGATAAATGGCCTTATTTTCTTACAGTATTCAGAAATACTATTGTTGATGATATTAGATGTAAATATAAACGATTTGAAAAAAAATTATAAGATAAATAATCGAAAGATACTGCAACACGCACGCCAATGTCGCTAAATGCCAAGAAAATTCATTTAATGTATGAAATTTGTATGTAGCTAACTTCGCTCATTAAATTGGTAATAAGTATAGATAATTTTTTTCGGAAAACAGTTTTTTTCTTACGACAATCTTTTTGAATCATATGGAATTTGGCGTCGGTTAATTATGTGTATAAAAAAAATGTGAAATCTTATCGTATGTTGGACAGCGTAAAATTGAAAAGTGAACTTTCAGTAATTTATGAGCGCGAGAACATGTGTGACATAGATGTAGGTGGTGTTTTGCCACTTTTAGTGTTCATAACACACAACAACTTAAAAAAAGTTTTGACGGGAAACATAAAATGTTGGATATTATTTGTATAACCTCCATGTCGACAGCAGAATGTGAACGATGTTTTTCCACCCTCAAACGCATTAAGACTTTTCTGAGAAGCACAATGTGAGAAGATCGACTGAACACATTTTTACAACAAAGTCATAGACGTCTTTTCCAGCATGAAAAATAAGAGAATGGATTTTATGTACAAAAAATAGGCAAGTTCTTATATTGTGCCCACCCTCTTTCATAACTCACGAGCCGCCACTGGTTGAAACCCAGGTACACATTGGAAAACTCGATGCAATTTATTAACCATTTAAATAAAATGACAGACACTAAAAACTGTACTATGATTTTTTTTGATGTATCCGATTTCTACATCAATGTACCCATTGATTTCACTCTGAATAAGACTGTACTAAAAGGTTTTCTAAACTAAAGGAATTAAAGTAAAACCAAAAGCTTAGAAAGTCGTTAAATTAACAGCTAATAAATTCGAATATTGAATTAATATAATATGAATGGAATACATATTTTTCTCACATCTCCCGACCTGTGGCAATTTAAAACGAATTATTCCAATTATATTATATAACTGTCTATCTACAACTCGCGATATACGTGGATGACACGTCGTTTTCCCGTTTCCGGCGTAGTTATTATTTATGGTCGTCCGTTTCTGAGTCAAAACCGGGCATAATCTATACGGTAAAATATCCCCTTATTTGACCGATCCATAATCCCGATAAGAGAGGATAAATTACGACTTCACAATACATTATTTATAGATGCCACGCGCTTAATGGCCTTCACTCTATAGCGTCGTCCTTATAGCCTACCACATCAGGTATATACCGGAAGTAATTTCGCCAATTCGAATTGCCGGGCAATCATGGTAAAAATTTAATATTTAATTTATGTTTCCAAGCGCTTCGTCATGTTTGCTGGGCTATTACGAACTTTTCAGATGTGGAGATTTTAATGTATAGGTGGTTTGTTAACTGGAATGCCAAAAAAAAATTCAAAAAAAACAATCGGTTTTCTACACTTTCCGCAAAGAAATACATATCTGAAAAAAAAATTACTTCACATAAAGAAACTTCATTTTCAGATTAATGTTACTGCTTTCTTGGAAGCGATCAAACTATTTCCTTAAAACAATATCTTTTTCCCGCCTCCGTCTAGAAACACTCATTTTGCAGTACTTCAAAGGTAAAAATGTCCCTAAAGGTTGGCCACACTAGATTCCACATGACAGACGTGTAATAAATTGTCATTAAGCTACTGTTCAACCTTTCTAAGATGAACTGGTGTCTTAAGTGTACTTATTATTGATAAATAGATATTAAACTAGAAAGAAAATTACAGAAAAAGATTTATTCTCGGACACGTCAAAATTCTTCTTCAAAACTACGTAGAGATTGTTAACGATCTACTGGCCTCATATAAAGTCATGGGTTGCAATATGAGTCTAAGAGCCGGTTTATTCATTTCTGAGTAAACTGCCAAGTTGTGTCACCTTTGAGTAGAACTACTCGTCAAGTAAAGTTTCCTTACTGGCCAGATATTTTACTTGACAGCTCAAACACCGATTAAGATGTTACTTGACAATTTGACATTTGTTAAGTCGTGTTTGAAGGTTAGAAAACAATATACGATGGCTTTTCTGAGTACAAGATGGAGATATTTGAAGAATATGCGAATCTATTTATCAACGAAGAAATGGAAATTGTTAATCATATAAATCGGGATCGACGTACTTATATCACAGTAGCAGATTGCGGAAGGATGCACAAGAGTACTGCCGCAAAAATTATAAGAAAAGTTACCGTTGTATTAGCGCGTTTAAGAACAACGTTTATTCATTTGCCTGAAATGTCACATGATAGAAATGAAATAATAAATTTTATGAAATGTCACGTTTTCCAAATGTTTTGGGAGCCCTTGACGGCACACATGTGCGAATCCAATCGCCGGGTATAGCATAAATAAATTATAGAGTTATGTATACATGGTTACAACTTTTTATAGCAGGTGGTGCAAATGCAGAAATGTACAGAAATAGAAAAGGGTATTTTTTATTAATTTTCTATTAATGTGCAAGTGGTCTGTAATGCTTCTAATAAAATTATTGATATCGTTTCTTGTTGGCCTGGATCGGCACATTATAAAAATATTTTTTTTTTAATTCACTTGTTAGGATGCGTTTTGAAGTTGGAGAAATGGGAAATGGACTACTTTTGGGTGATAGCGGTTATCCTGTTAGAGAATATCTCATAACACCTCTAAATAATCCAGTTACTGCTGCGAAGACTTTGTAAAATGAAGCCCAAATACGAATTAGAAATGTAGAAGGAAGGACGTACGGAATTTGGAAACGACGCGACGGTTTCCCATACTTTCAGTAGGAATGATATGTTGTGTCCTTTTAAATCAGGATATCATTATAGGAACAGCCATATTGCACAATATTGCGTGTGAAAATAATGATTCTGTTTGATATTGGAGAAAATGTAGATTTAGGTGATATTGATATTGGGCAACAATTATTTTAAGGACCTTCTGTATTCTTCGAATGAGTCCGGAAGCATTAAATTCTGCGGTAACCTTTCTCCAAGTTAATTCTTTCTCTTGCCATGTGCATGCATCAGTTTTTTTTTTATTTTCAATTACTGAGCAGTCATGTATATAGTTCGTCTCTCCCAAAAGTAAATAAAATTTGATGATCTGTCACGTTCAGCAGCAGTTCGTTTCATAATGAAATCAAATTATAGATCTCGCAATGAATATATGTAACTTCCTGTATGAATGCAATTCAAACTTACCTTAAACAGCACTATTCAAACTAAATTAATAATAAACTCGCGAATTCCTTAATAAAAATGTCAAAAATAACTTTGACGTTAATAAACGTCAAATTAAACACCGTAAACATGTGCTTTACATATATTTGCATACTATCTCTTTTTCACATGTATAAATTGATTTTTCGTCTCTCTTATTGTCTTACCAGAAACAATACTACTGACATAAAAATGTTGACTTCCGTCAAGTAGGTACTTATCATTTAAAATATCGCGAAAAGACACAAATATTTTACTAGTGACAAGTAAATTTAATTGTCAAGTACGTACTTGGCACTTCAATTGGCGGTGAATAAACCAGGCCTAAAAATACACTTTGTTGACTGCTACTTGGACTTTTCCCAAAAAAAAGCTTGGAGCAGTCAGTGACGAGCATGACGAAAGACTTCACCAGAACATTCTAGTCATGGAGAAGAGATACCAAGGCAAATGAAGCTCTGTTATGTTGGCAACTATTGCTGGCACTGAAGAGAGTTGTTGTTTCTGATGTGAAGTACATATCAGCACATTTTCCAAGCAAATATATTCACTTTGTACGACATTTTTTCATGATTTATACCCATATAATATATACTTTGCCAAAATTTCATTATTTTGTCACTCTGAAGTCCCGCCTGATAGAAAAATTCTAATTCTTCTAAGTTTAACAAGAAACCTAATTATGGACCCCAACATAACCTCATTTGTCAACAACATCAAAACTCACTTCTATATACCGTCGACTTACCTTTAAATAACAGAACAAAGGAGCTATTACTACCAAAAGATATTCTTATTTACAATTCCATTAGCACTCTACAGAACAGAAAATCGTTAATTTAAAAATCCCAAATTAATAAATCAAACAGGAACAGACGAGAAATACAAAAGTTAATTGGTTCCAATCTCCTCTATATATACATATATACATGTATACCTTATAGTTAACTAACATAATACGGAAAGAGAGAAAGATAATAGACAATAGATTTAGAAACGCACGCATCGGTACCTAATGGCGCAGTTTACAATTTCAAAACGTCACGAAATCTAATAATCTAACATCGTCCTCTCTCTCTTTCCGCGCGTCAGCGTCCTTCTCTCCGTGTCTCTGATTGTTTCTCGTTTCCCGGGCGCTATTTAATTAAATTAAAAAATTACATGTGGAACCGTCGGACCGATTAGCATGACAAAGAAGGCGCCGACCGAATTTGAAACAATATGTTAGTTTGTGGTAATGGGCCCGGCGGGTGGCTGAACAGCGGGGCGGCATTGAGCTAATTTCGAAGCCGGCGGGGCGTCCGTGTCCCAGCCCGCCCCTGTTTATGTACCCCACACTTTCGGCCCGGCTATAAATACGGCGGGATTTATCGATGTTTGCACTGGGGAGCATTAAATAATCTTGGGCTCGTTAATTGCTGTCGATCGCTATTATTTCGTGACGTATGTATGGGGTTTTTGTTAAGGCCAGGTGATTCAGATAAAGTTTGAGCAAATACAGGGTGATTCTCAAGATATGCGACAAACTTTAAGGGCTGATAACTAAAAGTTCATATGAGCATATGTCCGAAACGGTTTGGTTTTAAAGTTATTGAATGTTTAATAATAAATTATGAACTATGACTAACACGATATAATATCACAGTTGGTTCTTCAAAAACTATTGTGTTGAGAGGGAATTCTTTATTTCAGTCAATAGTTGTCAGAGTATTCATTCACTTTATTGCCAGTTTCTGTTTTCTAAAATGAATTACACGAATGCTGAGATGTGTGATATGCATTTCGTTTACGGTCTTGCCAATGGAAATTCGCGTGCTGCTATACGTCTTTATGAAGAACGATACCCGAACCGTATCATCCCGCATCATTCAATATTTGCCCGTCTTCACCAACGCCTTAGTGAAACGGGAAATTTAAAAAAACGGACGACTGATAACGGGCACCCATCTACGGTGAGAACTCCACAAGTTGAAGAAATGGTACTAAATGAAATTGAGGAACATCCTACTACAAGCACCAGAAAAATTGCATTTGCTTTAAACATTAGTCAGGCCACAGTTTGGAGAATATTGAAAATTGAAAGATCAACTGTTGTATCCATATCACATTCAACGGGTGCAGCACTTTTGCCGGCAGATTTTCCCGCAAAGAGTGGCTTTTGCTCAATGGATGCAACACAAAATCGCACAAATCCTGACTATTTCGCTCAAATATTCTTCACCGACGAGGCTACTTTCTCTAGAAAACGCGATTATTAATTTCATAAATAATCACATATGGGCCGAGAAAATCCGCACGAACTAGTGAATGCCCATCATGGACATCAATTATCTGTCAACGTGTGGGCCGGAATCGTTGGAGATCATTTGATAGGTCCGCATTTTTACCGATGCGGTAAATGGCGAGGTATAACCGCAATTTTCTTGAAGAGAAGCTACCACTACTGCGAAGAAGTTCCGTTGCAATTAAGATTACAAATGTATTTTATGCATGACGGTGCTCCAGTGCATTTTAGTTTAGTTGCTCGCGAGTTTTTGGACAATACGTATCCAGATCGGTGGATAGGACGGGGAGGTCCACAACAGTGGCCTTCTCGGTCTCCAGACTTAAATTCTTTGGACTTTTTTCTCTGGGGTCACCTTAAATCATTAGTTTATACGACTCCCATTGAAAACGTCGATGAACTGAGAAATCGTATTAACGCAGCTTTTCAAACAATTCGAAATACCCCTGGTATTTTAGAACGGACTCGCCAGTCAATACGACGGAGGATAGAAGCTTGTATTGCAGTTGGGGGGCGATCATTTTCAACAGTTAGTATAAGTTAATTTATAATAAAAACATTAATTATGTTAACTTACTATTAAACATTGTATAACTTTAGAACTAAGCGATTTTGGACATATGTTCTTATGAACTTTTATGATCAAAATAACCCCAGGAATCAGCGTTTAAAGTTTGTCGCATATATTGAGAATCACCCTGTATAACTTATGGAAGGTGAGAGTTGCTGTTTTCGATTACGCAAAGATTTCATTAGGACACTGAAATAGAAAAATACTTTTAAGGGAGTTTTACAACTGATGGAGGCAAAAAACGGTGTGGTAAAAATAAAGGAGTAGTTGCATTAGTGTCAAAGGCTAGAAAATGATGGTGCTTGAAAAGCATTAGTCTTATTTTGTACCATTCAGCAATAGTCTTTGGGCGGAAAATATTTGGATATGTCCCAAAATATGAAATTTCAATTCGAAAATTTTTGATCAATCATACCTATTGCAAACTCAATTCGGGGACATACTGTATAATTAAGAAAAACTCATCAGCCTCTAGTTTAATAATTCATACTATGCAATAACATGAAAAGACATTAACATCTTGAAAGGTTGTTAAAATTTAAAATCTGCCTTCCATTCGGAAGATCCACTAACACTGTCACATAATTACAATATAATTCGTTAACTAATAAACTTCAACAAGCAATTGACGTTAAGGGAAACGTAGTTACCCCCAATGACATAGTAAGAAATCTCTGCGCGCGATTTTCAAGCTACAAAGTATGGAAACACAACAAAAACATTATTAAATTCTGAGAATTGAAAAGAATGAAGATACAAAGAAGATGATTGACATAATTAAAAACGTTTGGCAATTAGCAAGCTTTAATATACCTCTTTGGATGTTGCACATATGATCATTACCAAGAATAATGCGACACCTGCATTTCCAGAAAATAATTACATACATACATATATAGATGCCTGCCATATTAAGAGTTGCATATAGTATTACAAAATGTGGCTTCGCGTAGAAAGAAACTATAGGTAACATTTTATTTAAGCCTGTTTGATAAATGAACATATAACAGAAAAATCGAGTAGAAGACAAAACTACTACAACAACCATTACAAAACGTATCTTGAACGTATAATCTTTTCTTGTCTCCCTTAAGTATCTTTTCCATTCTGCCGCGTTGTTACTGAGTTATTGGAATGACAATGCACCTTTGTGTAGAAACGTTCCCTGCCTACTATACATAGGTATAGGCGGTGTATGTCTCAAGTCTCAAGTCGCTTTTAGGTCTTTCGTGGCGGCGATATCGTGATCTTATCGCTACAGATTAATTGGCTGCCGATTACGCGACTTTATTGTGATTGGTTGATTGCCCGGGAGGTATATTATCGTGTAATCGTGGCAATTGGATCTCCCGTTACGAAAGCGATTCGGTATATATACATATATATACATATATATTATATATATATATATATATATATATAGATGGGTATCCTGATTTCGTGAACGGTTCAAAGAGGGAGCCTCGCTTGTAATTAACTGACATTGTATTAAGTATATATAAGCCAAGTCACGGTTGAATAGGTTTGCAGCTTCTTTTTTCTTGTTTGGTAAAGACAAAATAATACGCTGAATTTTGTGGAATATTTGTGGTCTTAGACTGTATATAATAATAATAATAATGTTTATTGTCGTTAGTACACAGATACATCGACAGTGTCAAGATATACATACAAGTGACTACTACAAACTAAAACTTAAATTAAAAAAAACAAAGTTGTATACAGGTAAATAAAAGTCAAATATATAAAATGTCAATTTAATATTAGAGAGACCCATTGTCATGTATGTATTCGTCCAATAGAAAAAAGCAGTGCTCTTGAAGAATAATCAATGACCTTTTGAATACATTTATCTATGGTGTTTAATATGTGGAAGCAGAGCGTAATAATAAATTAACATGACATCTTTCATACAGCGCAGTCTTATAACGGGAATACTTAAGTCATTACAATTGCGCGTAGCCATATTACTGTTCCTGATAAATTGATTTTCGTTGCGTTTATAGAATATTAAAATTTCAAACAGATATAAACAATACAAAGATAATATTTTTAAATTTTTAAATATTAAACGACACGACTCTCTACCTGAAGCACCCACCATACATCTAAGTACTCTCTTCTGACAGATAAAAAGTCTACGTGCGCATTGGCGCCGAAACCCAGAAGATAATTCCATAACGCAAACGAAATTCCACATACGCAAAATAGAAAATGGAAGAACATCCGTACCTATTACGGTTCTCAAGTTTCTAACACCGTAGTATGCGGAGTTTACTATACCTGCCGTGTATTACAATGTTCCTCAAACTTAGAAGGGTAGTCTACTGTTACCCCAGAAAACGAACTGGACCTTACTTTCAGATGGATTTATTATATCATATCTGATGTAAGGACCAGCAATTGTTCTTTCACTGGATCGAAAATCGTAGTTAAGGTTGTCTTTGTGCCATTCAACCGTTAAGTCCGTTATTTTCACACACTCACTCATATTCTTCAACACGATATTGCCTGAGCAGGACGCTAGGCCTATGTAGAGTCAGTTATAATACAACTGACATCTCCGCATCCTGTTGATAATAGACACGAAGATAGTATATTACTTAAATCGTTTTACGTAAATAATAAACAACGTTGCGAACCAAGAATAGATCCTTGAGGCACACCACAAACAATATCACTGTAGAAGAGCAAAGACTCACCGTCCACTCCCTCAGCAGAATCTCGAACAGCAGCACAGACTTTACGGTTAGTGAGGTAAGGAATTAAATAAATCATAAGCAACACCTCGCACACCATATGCCCACAGCTTCTCCAACAAAACGTCTACAGAATCAAATGCTTTTGATAAGTCTAAAAAGGAGCCTAACACACATTTGCCTTGATCAACCCCACTAAATACACAATTGAGGATGTTGTAAACAGCATCCGATGTCGACCTACCAGGCAAGAAGCCAAACTGACTACGTGAAATAATATTGTTGCGCTCGAAAAAATCAAGTAGTCTTACGTTTATAATTTTTTCAAATACTTTTGAGAATGCTGTGGGAATCGAAATCGGCCTATAGTTAGCTGCTTCGTGTTTGCTGCCTTTCTTGTGAATTGGAATAACTTTTCCAATTTTGAGTTTGTCAGGAAATACACCACTCAAGATACAATTATTAAAAATATCCACTAATGGTCCTGATATGTGTTGGGCGACGGATTTTAATATAAAACATGGCACACCATCAATTCCAGCAGAGTGTTTATGGCCTACTTCTAATATCCGTTGAAACTCATTTATATCAGTGGGTAAGAAGTAGAAGCTACGATTAAGACATGGCAAACTGTACGAATAATTAGCTCCCAAAGATACCCTATTAAAATTAAAAAACGATTCAATAAACAAATCGCACACTGCTTGCGGGTCGTTAATGATATTACCTGCTGCGTCATACAATAAAATAATGTCTACATCGGTAGTAGACGGTTTTGTAATTTTATTAATAATGTTTCACGCCGTCTTACTTTTACATCTGGACTGCATCATTTTTGTTTCATAGAAAGTTCTTTTAGTTTTATTTATTAGCAATTTATATTTCTTTTATTAGGATTTAGTGTCATTTAATAAGATGGGATCTTGGTGTGCGTTATATTAGATTATAAAGGTCTTTAATTTCGGTCGCCATTATGTCGATAGTTGTATGTAACTGGTAATTTCACAATACTTTCTTATGTTATACATATATAGTCTGTCCATAGTTTTAAAATATATCGATTTGACTTATTCACCAGCACTAGAACTTCAGAAAAGAAATGTTTACCTCAATCTTTCCGAGCATGGGTGATTCACAAGGGCGTATTCACAAAGGTTATTATACTAAACATTTATGTTCGATTTTAAATATAATGATATGCATACACCGTAAAAAATTAGAGTAATTTTGCCATGGTAAATCAGGAATATTACATGTAATAACGTCGTGAATTTACCACAATAAATCATGTAAATTTTGGTTTACATGTTTTTCTTCTAGGATATTTAACATGGAAAAAGAAATTTCGGTAAAATTTATAGCTTTTCATGTAATTTTAAGATGTAATAAAAATTCAAAAGGAAAATACAGGAAAAAACATATACAATTTTGTATTTACTCTCAAAATTTACTTAAAAGTGTAAAATTGACATTTTTTTGGGGTATTTGTGCACTTTAAAAGTAATTTTACTAGTGAACTATAAATTTTTGCTGTAAAAATATTGAAGATCTTTTATATTTATTTGTTTTTACTTGAATTTTCGGGTAAAACTATAGATATCATGGAAAATACGAAAGTCATACGCCGCAATGTGATTGGTTATTGATTGATTATCTGTGCGCGTAGGTATTCTATTCGTTTGTCGAACTTATTTTATTGGCTCAAATGATATCATGTACGTCACAAACAATCGTAGGTTTCGCGTAAGCGTGTTCATTCTTTGATCCCTGGTTGAGCGATTCACGTATGACCTATTAGGTGCTATAAAAGAATTAGGTAAGTTGCTTGCTCTCTTTATAAAAATACCTAGAAA
>RXPK01004068.1:0-40596 GCA_004143645.1 Protaetia brevitarsis | reverse complement strand
ATTTAGCCACAGATATATACCTATCCAATAGTTTCACATTCGCCGGTAACATGGGTTTCAAACATGGCGCCCCCAGAAATACGCGTTGTCGCATATGTGGGTGAAATTGTAACTAAAACTATTTGATTTGTTTACAAGCAAAAATCTAACCTACAAAGCGTTCCTTCTGTCATTTATTATAGAAGTGACAGATGTTTGCGATTTTCAGTCAATTGTCAGTCTGTTGAGTATATAGGTTATTTTCGTACCCACTTTGCAATTATTAGAAATATAGCCGCCAAACGCCAATTTCCTTAATTGAATAGACAAAACATCAAAGGCGCGACACTTAGTGAAACTACAGGATAAGTTATACTGTGATTTAGCTACGCGCTTGATGATTTGTGACAGTCTGTGAATCAAACTGTGGGAGGTTGTGGATTTAGCAATAGTTACGTCACATACCGCAAGGGCGACACAAAACTTGACGTTTTATTAACGTTTATTTTATAGCGAGTGAATTTTATTCATCTATGCTTTTGTGTTGTGTGGTGGTGTACAAACCCGCTTAATTTATCCTCAGTTCTACAATACAAACACGTAAGTACGAATTTAAAAGACAGCCTGTTGTTATTATCATCATTGCAGAACCGATAATTTTCCGCATTTAGATTCATGCGACGCTCAATTTAACACGATCGCCCGCGAATGTCCAGTGACACTTTAAAACAAGTACATAATTTATTTCCGCGAGCGTAACACCACCTATTTTACGTGCCTCGTCCCATTCCGGCTCTAACCGACCTGCCAGACGGGTCTTTACTCCAAGTAATGAGGGGTAATGTAATTCGTGGCAACACCAGCGCGAATACTTTCCTTTTTCGTCCGCTTCTCTCGACAGTAAACGAATAGTAATGACAACTCGGCAACGACGTGACCGCGAACTACGACACCGGAATCCGCGAGTTCTTCTCTCGTAAAACAAGTCTGTATTTATTATTCTACAGTTCGACCGGGCCTATGCAAACAGGAGCGCAAAAACTTACGATATTTTAACACTTGTTACTTAACAATATGTGCCTGTAGTGGTAAATATATACCCAACTGCAGTGTAGTTATTATATGAGTAGATTTACCGTATGGCTCGTAAATATTATATGAGCAGATTCTTGAAGAGATTTGATGCGTATAGTTATGCATGAAGAAATTTTTGTATTAACATATCTGGCATACGAATGAATAATAATTCGATTGTGCATTTGTGTATGAAGATTTAAGAAAGACTTGATTACTGCATTAAATCTATATTTTATTACAATCTTCTTTGAAATGCCTATGTATAAGAAACTGCATCATTTCTCGGTGAAAAGCCTAACCACCAAACTCACTAAAACTGCATGTTTAATCTTTGATATGCAGAGAGAGAATTTTTGAATTCAGGCAGCAGAATTCTACTCTGTTTTGCTCAGAGTTTCCAGATTGGGTTACTAATAGCCAATTGGATTATATTTGAACTACTTCGGCTGCACTTTATATGTAATTAACATCTGGCTACTACTTTGGGCTATCTACAAAAATTTGTTGTCTACTATTTTATTCTATTATTCTTAACACATTTTAGTGATATCTACTATAGTTGAGTTCTTAGTGCTAGTGATGTGTTTGATGTCGAAGTACAATGTAAATAAGGTTAGGATTGCTGCTTTACTGTAGTGGTGGGTAGTTAGGCTTCTGATCCTGGCGAGAAACTTTTTTTACCGAAACGCGTGCTCTAAATGAAGAACGCCACTGTAGTGTTAGAAAAAAAGGAAAGTATCAAAATTTAGTATTAGTAACTATCAAGATTTAGTGTTATTAATAGGGTTGATAGTAAAAATGGGAAATGTTTTGAATGGTGTATCTAGTCCATTACTTTGGGCTAATTTTTTTTTTTTTTTCATTTGTTGGTTACGTTCTTAGTTTCTGATCTGACAACCCTGGTTTTGCTCACCAGCTGCACTTTTTGCCGCCAGAAAATTTGCTAAGGCTGCAATTTAATCTCTTTCCAAAAACTGTACTTACTTGAATTAATAAACTATCTATCTATCTATTTGTATGGCAGATACAGGTATGTTAGAATTATCATGCAAGTCTACTTACCTATCAAATATGGAACAGATACACTTTTACATAAAATAAAGTTTCTACATGAATGTATAAATCTTTAGTAACGTTTTTAATAGTTTGCAATTTTGACGTTTTATTTTTATCATAATGAAGAAGAATATTACATTCATACATGATCAGCTATACTGCAGTTGTATTGAATTCAACCGTAATCACGTGAAACTGCTGAAAGTTTCGTTTCAAAAAGGTTTCACATTGATTATAACTAGTTTGTTTCTTCGTAGATTGGGTAACTTTGAGTACACATCTTTTCATCCTTCTAAAACACCAAATATGTACTTTTCTTCATGTTTCATTTCAACTGATTCAGGTACCTCAAGTAATATCTCAAAGGGAAAGCGTCTAGTGATGAGTTTTCGTGTGAATATCTCGTACAGATTAACATCATCAAATTCACTCTCATATCCTGTTTAATTATATTACCTACATATCTGTAAGGTTAACTAGGTACAAGTTTGTAAAACATCTATTATATGTGTTCTTTTAAAGTTTCTGACAATATTCTTCTTTGATTTAGTCAACAAACATGGCCAGGCGTTCACGGGCAATGAGCCTTTCGGCTGATTGGCTGATAATGTCTTCGGCAAAACAAAAGATTCCAAAGCACGACATCCAGGATATACACAAAAGGAGAAGCCACCACAATCATTTTGTACTGGCAGTGTGTACAGTGGCTATTGGAATGGGATAGGAATGGCAGGATTTGGAACTTATATATTTCCACATAGTAATTTCATATATTGCTATTATAGAACTTTTTTTTGAAGTTGTGTCAAGTGGTAGTAATTAACATTCTGGGAATTTCATTTTTAATTTTTCTAACGCAAATCGTGAATACTTTAGTAATTATTTTTACCAATTTACATTGATGTAGTTGTTACATCATTTAGATAACTAATGATATATAATGATATCTATACCATATCTATATTGCTACTACAAGCTACTTAAAAAAAAAACAACAAACTTCTCGCAACGTTTTGCTGAAAGCTCATTGAGTACACACTTCTTCAACTTCCAAACTTCTTTCACAGCCTACATTTTCGGATAGGTGTTGAGTATACAACTGCAAATTACCACAATCATCCCACAAAACACACTATCGTAAAAGGGTAAAAAATGTTACTATCTGTGCTCTAGAGTGGAATATGAGGGATGTTGGACAACAGCCAATTTCACGGCGACGGTACTCTCATATATCCGATGCCGACAGAAAATTGAGGGCAAGTGGATAAAGGCAAGCTGTTCTGTGGAATACAGGTTCATAGACGCCTGGAGTACGAGTACCCTGGGGTATTGCACCTTTCCCGATAGGAGGTTAAGTATTTCACGATTACGTGTTTTTCGTTTATTACCAAATTTCAGATAGTAAATGTGATTTTTGGATGATCATTATTTTTTTTTGTATGCACGCAAAGATAAGTAAATATAAATACCAATTTTATTTAGCATTACGATGTAGTTTTGCTATATTGATTTAGATTTTCTGGAAACTGTAATGTACAAAGGATTGACAGCTGTCATTTTATAATTTAATGCCTAGCAGTCAAAAATTAAAAAAAAAAAACTATAATTACACTTACCTTCTACCTTGATAAAAATAATCATTGAAATCAATGATCTAGATTAGGGTTGCCATATTTTATGGAAGCTGCGTCGAGAGACAGTGCGATCAAGAGAGATTTCTTTGTAGCAGTCGCCGACATTAATATTTAGCACCATCAAAGCGTCAAAGTCATTCGTTCGCAGTGCTAAAATAATAATGTCGGCGGTTGTACATATCGACCACCACATGGGTATTCGAAAAATTAATACGAAAGATTCGTAACAGGAAAATATAAATAGAGAATTTTTACATTCTTTGAGTCAACTTTTGGACATACCTAAATTTACCTAAACATTTTAGACCTTTACAAATTTGCCTACGTGCAAAAGATGAAAAACTCGAAGTGTCTTAATCCCATTTAGACGATTCGGAGGAAATATTGGTCTAACAACTCAGAGGTTTAAAATCCCAAGCCATTTATGGAAAATCTTCTCTGATGTGCAATTTCCCTAACTGCCTTCGGATTTTCATCCGCCCAAAAACGAAAGTTATAGCTATTAAAAACTCCATCTCTCGTAAACAAGCATTCATCGCTCCAGGGAATATGCAATAAAATGTTTGGCTCTTCTTGAATCCTTTCTAAAATAGTATTACAAAACATTCTTCTGTCCACATTATCGTTCACATACAAGGGTTGCACTTTTCTCGCATGAAATGGACGCAAAAAATTCTGAGATAGTATTGAGTCTAGGTCTACCGCTGTTTTATGATAATTGGGTATAAACGTGCCAGTTTCTCGAAGTCGCTCATCCAATCTACAGAACGTGTTGGTGGATGGGTGCCGCCGTTGTGGGTACCGTATTTGATATTCCTCTTTTGCCAAGTTTGCATTTCCGTTGCAAAATCCAAATATCATATACATGTCAGCGTATCACATATGTTATCTTATTTCAACAGCCAAATGTCATATGAAAAACGTCAAAAATTATCTACTAGTTTTTACCTTCAAACAAGTAACCTTACTGTACTACGTTGCCATATGTACTTTAACTTAAAAAAACAATGCCAGTGAAGAAATGTTAAATAGGTTAAAAAGTATTGGTATTAATCGATTAGTTACGTCAATGCATTTTAAACAATTCCATCTCTAAATTTTCGTCGTACACCTTAAGTTTTGATGGTCTCGTGTGATTTAAGAAAGGACTGTATAACTTTCTTGAATTAAGATTATCGCCTCAGAATTTAACAAAGAATCGCTCTACCTGGAGCTTATCCACCCTTTTCTGGCCACCGTGTGTATGAAGCGGATGATCCCTTTCTTGCTAACTCATCCGCATTTTCGTCTCCTTCGATTGCAATGTCCGGGCACCCACAGCAAAATGACTTTATTGCGGTCTGTCAGGCTATTCAGTTTTCGAATACTTTCTCAAACCAGTCTTAATTGTATCTTGGGGCTCACTAGTACTATCAATATCTGGCTATTGATTTTAGTAGCACAATGTGCCTCCTAACTACCCCTTTACAAAAAAGCTTAATGTGAGACAAAAAAAGGTGGGTATCTTTCCTACTTCACCCAACCTATAACCCCAAAGTTATCGGTTTGTACGCCTGCTCATTTTATACCTGTTGCTATGGATACGTACAGGTAAAAGTGAGATAGCTAGCCACCCCAATATCTTTAATATTACTACAGGTGGGTTTATCTTTACCTTGAAACAACACGGAAATTATGCATCGGATCAAGAAATGTGTATGCAAGTTATTCATAACTTGAAGAGGCATATTGTATGATATAAATCTCAACTTCTCGCTCCCGATCCTAGCCTGTTTCTTTTTATTGCAGATTTGGATTTTCCAGGAAAAAAATCATACTTACATTTGTGTGACAATTATTTTATCGAAAAATAATAATTGCATAAGGTATAAACAGTTTAGTTTGTTTATTAAATCGCATCGGACTTATTCCAACAAGATTTTACCTTTACTGACTGTCAGATAAACGTATGCGCATTGCAAAAATTATGAAATTATTCGTATCAATACACAAGTTAATGCAAATCCACATCATAAGTTTAATTAATAAATATCTTGTTATTTTTTTTTTTCTTTGGGGATATGTATGCCCTAACGATAATCTTCCCACTCTGTACTTTACAGTATCTCCTAGTACCAGTAACATTACCATGTTTCAATGGCAATGTTAGGCTCAATTCACACATAGCGTTTTCAAAACGCACGTGTCTACCAGTAACATTACTATGTTTCAATGGCAATGTTCGGCTCAATTCACACATAGCGTTTTCAAAACGCACATGTCTGCATTGCGGTTGACGTTTTATAATCCTCCCAATTCACACATACTGTGTTGCGTCGCAAACCGCAATCAAAGTACAGATAGAAAGTATCGGATCTGTCTTCGTCATTTTAGCGACAATCTCTGTCGCTCCTACTACCTTTGAAGATATTACCGACCGTAAATAATAATAATAATATCTATTTATTGGGGTCATACAAAAATATATACATTTTCATATGGCCCAAAAAGACCAAATCATAATCGTCGACGCAATGTGTTTATTACCGTATCTATTTGTAGGCGTTGTCCTCACTTCTAAGTCGCACCGTTTGACGGCTTAACCGCAGCATGCGACGGCTTAAGCGTTTGCATCGTCGACGCAACCGGCGTGTGTGAATTGCCACATTTAAATACATGTGTTGTGCTTTCTAGCGGTACCGTAACGCAAGAACGTGCGTTTTGAGCCTTACTGACAATATGTATTGCTGTGGTTAGACAACCCAACTTGCTGGTGTATTTTGTGTTGCATAATTTGCTGGTTATTGGTTGGCTTCTTTGCTAAAACAGCTGTTGTTCAATTTACCGAGAGTTTTTCACAATTTTACTTTGGTTTGTATAAATTTAGTTAAAGAGTTTGTCGTATCATTTTAATCTTATTTAGTGTTAAGTTTTCTTAAATTAATCCATTCATTCAAATGTCTATTGTTTGCTTGTGTATATTTAATGCGGATTCTATTGAATATTGTCGTATATTTTACGTCTGCGTTGTACGATTTTGAGAGAGAGGTTTTTGTAAGAAAAACAATTGTAGAGTTTTGTTAAGGACTTCTTTGTTCGACTATTGACGTGAGTAGACGCATTTTTGTATATTATTGTTGCCATTTTGTAATTCATTTTGACATTGTAAATTTCGCATTAACTTTTCTGTCTTTATTTAGTCCATCAAGGAATTCTTATTACAATAATTGTTAATATATTGAAGTGTGCACTTATAGATATAAGATCAATTATTATTTTTGTTTAGCAAGATACATTTTGGTTTATTTTTTCTCATTATGGTTTAAAGAGTTAATTTTTCCGTTATTCAATTTTGCTGTTTCATTTTATTTATCTGTCACCTCGGTTGGGTGAGTAGAAGCATTGTTCTTGAAGTTAGTTTTTCTTTTCTGTAAATTTCTTGCATTTGTCCACACTTAGTTTATTTTAATTCGTGGAACCACGTGGATAGTAATTCAAAAGTCCTGTATTTTGGATTATAGGAAATAGCATTGTCCTATTTTAATTTAGAGTCAAGTGCAGTTTTTAGTTTAGGCCAGAACCTTCAGTTCACGGTTTTTTTTTTTCTGCACAATTTGTAATTTAACCCATGTTGAAATAAATTTGATTGTTAATTAGCATCTTTGGGTTAAAAATTCTGGTCTTTTATTTTATTTTAAAACCTTTTCAATTTTTCGGGTAATTAAGAAAGTCTGATTTCATTCACTCACAATTTACTTTTCGTGGTTAGATTCAAGTTTTAATTCGCGAGGGTAACTCTGTGGTTAATAGTTCTTTTGCGTTCTTTAAAATTTTATCCGTTGAGCTAGCTAATTTTATTTTTATTTTTCACTTTTAAATTCATTTTGCATTTTCATTTAATTCAACCAGTACACTGCAGTACGTTCAATAAATACGTATTTCAATATATTAATGCCAAACTTGTTAATAATAATTAAAATTATATATTTCATCTATAATTTCCGATTTCCCCAATCCAGATTTTACCTATCCATGCAGGAAGGCTTACGTCCAGCAGGTAGAGAGCTCAGAACGAACGACTACGTACCCCGACCGATCCCAGAAGGCTGTTACGATACAGGAGACGGTTTCTACGACCCGCGTATTAAATGCGTCGTCAGCGCTAAAGATTTGAAAAAAGTTTTGAGGTCAGGTCGATTGAATTTCATATTTCCCGCCAAAAAATCGAGCATTTTCCCAGAATTCCGACTACGACCGAAGAGAAATGGATCATGCAGAATTGCCGGAAGGCCTGGGACGAGCCTGTAGGCTACAGGCCGGATCTGTACAAGCACTGGACTACCGGACGCGCGAACGAACATTACGACGAGGACGTTGGGAGGGGCGACCAATTGGAAGGGGCAGGACCAGGACGACGACGATATGATGAGCGAACCTGGCAGCTCCACGATGGTATTCAAGTTTTCTGAATCTTCGTGGAATATGGACATGGAGAGATTGAGTTGAACTTCAGATATCTCCATGTTTTTTTCTTTTTGCGAAATATATTTTTATCTCTACTTTTTTATATAAATTTATATGTATATTAATATTTAATCTTGAAAGGAATAACCGTTTTTAACAAAAACAGATCTGGTCAAAGCTTAAATTATTTACCTGAAAAGTGAGGTTATTCAATTTGTTCTCGTCGATTTTTTTATAAATGATTACATCACAAAAGCACTTTATTTATCATCATCAACATTATCACAAATCACCACACGATAAGCAGCTTTATATTATATATTACTTTCTATCACCTACACTTTTTTTTTATTATTTTAACTCTATTTACGATTGCTCTCTCAATAGCGAAAATTTACGCCAACCTTATGGCCTGACTCCCAGGGCATTCACCCTTGCTAATTATCTGGAGATCTAAACAAATAATAAAAAGAAATTACATCCCTGACAAAAAAAAACACGAAGTTATATTCCAAAAAACCGTGACGTCATACTTACTGGCGTTATTCTCGCAATTGTGATTGGCCAATACGCATTCGTTGCCGAAAGAAAGTTTCTTTCCACTATCGTCACCGGCGCAAACAGGAGTGTAATCATCTGTGCAGGCTTTGGCGCAAGTTTTCTTCTTGAGAGACGGTTTGGTCGATCCTTTAGCAGGTAAGGCTGAGGCCAAGGCGATGAGAGCTTAACAAAAAAGGATAAATTAAATATTGGGCATACTAAGAATGGGGATTTATTTAATAAGGTAAGTACAAAGGGAGTTGCACAACAAACCAATTCAAACGTATTTAAACTGCGCAACGTATGTACCAAATATAGGCTGCAATTTTGCAATTGCCTATGTAAATTAGGTAATAGTTCGAGTTAAAAGTGAAGAGGATATGTGTAAGTGGCAATAATATTAACTGCTTCCTCTGAACATATTACAATAACATAATTAAAAGAATACAAATAGAAACACGTAATTTCTGCTGACATTGAAGATTCTTGGAAACGTGTTAATTGACCGTTAAGTCATAAGAAATGAACGTAACAGAAAGTTACTATGAAAAATACAAATATAATTACCATATAATAAGAAATACATTTACGCAAAAACAAATATTTGGAAAAAGAAACTAACAAATACGAATAATAATCATTACATTTTATTTTAAATTCAACACTTACCCAAGAATAGCACGCACAAGACAGTGAACTTCATGTTAATACCTTACGATCACTGCAGTGGAATGATCACGACAAGGAATTCTTATGACTGCTCGTTAAACAGTTGCTAACAGCTTTGACGACTGTTATATATGAAACTGGTCTTTCATCCCCACCACTTTGGCGAATTGAACTGATCGCATGACCTTTCCAGCATCCACTTTGTTTTTAGCAACAATAGCAATAGATATGCAGATTGCACAGCACATAACAGAGTTTATAATGATGATTATCTTTAATACTGACACGTATTGGAAACAAAATAAAAATGGCTATGTTATACCGAGCTGACAAATTTTGTGAAGTGTAGATATTATTATCGAGCAAGGTAGTATGTATGCAAAATCCGACACAAGTCTACTTTTTCTTTTACGCCAGATATGTATAATTATAATTTTGAATTTGTTTAGTAAGAGCTCATTTTTTAAGGGAGTCGTCTGACGTGCCGCTTTTGGAGTTTTTGTATTTATCTCTCATTTCTTTCATCTATTGCAGTGTTTCCCAAATAGTGTTCCGCGGAACTTTGGCGTTCCGCAGCGCCCTGCTCGGGGTTCCGCCAAATAATTTCCTTAATAATAAACAGTAATTAAAGGGATAAATATAATACATAAATAATACTAATTAAAGGACAACCAATCTAATAAGACACGTGCAAATTCGTTCTAGTATAAATCACACCTACTTGCATGCATTTCTGCTAATCCTGAGATTAGTTCATGACTAATAATTGCGCCTGTGCTAAGCGTAAGTCGTAAGCGAGTCATCTCATGATACAAGAAAATAAGGTATAGTTCATTTACCATAACAGACGAGGTACGTCATTACTTGCAAATTCGGGCCATGCAATACCATATTATTAAAATAACCAACTAACATACAACTTATTCATGTTCAATCAAAGATACTATGTTGGTGCCTACTGCTTTTTAAATTGCATGTTTGTCAGATCTTCCCAATGTATTTCCACCAATTTAGTTGTTGCTGTCAACTGTCAAAGGGTTATATTCTGCATTTGCAGTAAAGTGTGGGAATTTGCGTTTATATTTGGTATATATTTATTTAAAATAAGTAGTTATTACAACTAAACCATACCGAAACCATTGTGTAAACAATCGAAGAAGTTAATAGTTTCGTTAATCGTGTATTTCGACGCAGAACGCGAGAACAACGGCCATTACTCCCGTTAACTTTCGTGCGAGGAGCATAAAATCCATATATTTTAATGTCATATTCTTTACAGTATTTCGTTTTTAGAGAGTAACGAGTGCTCTAATCATTCATGTTGCAAACATAAGCAAAATTTCATCCATGAGTAAACAAGGAATTACATCCACTAACCCAAAACGAAAATGCATACGAAATAAATGTTGTAAAAATTGATTATTCTACTCATTGTCAATGTGCTATTGGAAACACAATTTATGACATGTACGAAAACAGTGAGTATATATAAATATTGTTTACAGAAGTGGTTCTTTCACATACATTTTTCAGACTAACGTATCACATTAAACCTTTTGAACAGTGCTCTTAAAGAAAAAGACATTTCTATGGTTGAAACACATTGTTGTGGTATATATTATTTGTTCTCAAAGAAAAGGAAGTTTGTTACGAAAAGATGGATAAAATATGGCAGATCGGAGTATGCATACAATTGTATAAAGCGGATTGAATTAAATTAGTCTGGAAATTTGACGTACTTGGTGTACAACATATTGGAAACGAAATTCAGAAGTAGTAAATACGAGAGATTGGTTTGCAGAGTGAAGAAACTTGCATACTAATCGTTGCTGTGAATATTTTAAGCGATAATGGTCCCGATTAAATTTTATTGTACTTACTTGTGCTTTTTTGTTATTTTTTCCACTGTTATCATGATTAACATACTTTAAATCCTGATTTTCAAAAAGAATTATCACTAATGTTAACGGTAAATGTTGTTTTTAAGAGTTTGTTTATTCACCTGTCAAAAGTGTTTGACAGTTAAATAACCTAACGGTTTGTTTACGTTTTGACGAACAGAAAATTTGTAACACGGTCGTGACGTCATAGCAAACTGGCTCACGTAGTACCTCGTCTGTTACAGTAAATGAACTATATGCTCATCTGAAAACAAAAACTCGTCTTTTTCGCGCATGGCCCTCAGATACGTCATCACTCGGCTGTCACCATTGTTGATGTATTTACCAAATTACTATATTTATTTTAACAAGTTTCAGTTTATTTTTAAATCGATTAGCACACTTTATTTAGTTTTTATTTGATGTTTTGTGTCAGCTTATGCTTGTAGTAGTTTCGATTTACGTGTATAGTGATTTTAGTTAGGTTTTGTGTGGATAAACTGTTTATAACCGTTGTAGTGGAAATTCTTGCGTGACCTTCATTCGTTTAAGGGAGTAGAATAAAAAGAACCGATAAATGAATTTGTAAAAAAAGAAAAATAAAACACTGCACTCCCAATCATTAATTAATTCTTTCTTTTTTTATCTGCATTTTTTTTTATTCCAACACTGTTTGCATTAATGTTTGCACCAGACTAATAGATATTTCATTAAATTAAATTAAAGAAGTGTAGAACACTAGAACTAGTCTAGAACAGAACTTTATTGCACTAACATAATCAAACATGAAATGTTATACTAAAGGCAAAAAATACTTTACATATACAGAATCGCTCATCACAAAGCAATAACGATTTTGCATTCAATTGAAAATTACATTTAAAAATGTGAATTATCTAAAATTTTATTTCAATGCAAATTTGATTGAAGGAAATGGCAAAAAAAACAGTTTTATTAATTTTAATAGGATAGTTTAAAAAAAATGGGAGTTAATTTTCTTTACATTGGTGATATCTTTTAAATTATTGGATTAGTAGTACTGTTTGGCCCTCAAATACGTCACACCTAGATGCGCAAGAGCATACCTTATTTTCTTGTATCATGAGTCATCTCACATCTGTCAGTTGGGTTGTGACAATCTGATAATCTTACAGTGCTGTTTTTGCTGTGACCTTACAGTACTGTAAAGAGTATAAAGTAAAAAATCATGGATTTGTGGCTAAAACACGAAAGTTGTAAAAGATGTAATAATAACATTAGGTAAAGAGGATTTACAATTAAAATTATTTTAATTTGTATAACCTTGTTTTCTTTATCACGCCTTTTTATGAGTAGGTGTTAGTAAATATGTAATAAGAGTGCTTTCCGGGAACCGGCAAAAATACCCTTGACGGCGATCTTGCGAAAATGGGACTAACGCCCGTCTGACACGATCAATTTAAATGTACATTGTTTTGTAATTTTTTCATGTAATAAAAAATTGAAAGAAACTTGTGCAGAAACATTGAAGCTAGAATTTCTCTGTATGCAGAGCCCTTCAATTTTTTCGTCATTTTTCTTTCGACGCAAGCGCAGAATTTGTGTTTAAGGTTAATTTGTATGGATTTGTTTGTACATATATGAAAGTTTTAAAAAATGGATATGGAATGTTTACTATTAGCTAGTATTGCTGCGGCGCAAGCAGCTATTGTGATTCTATTAAGAAAAAAAAAGGCGTAATGGAAATAAACGCCAATATTTGGAGCATCAGCATATTACTACATGCGCATTAGACTTGTGCGCAGAAAAATGACAAAAAATAGAACATTTCCTACTATTTTATGTACATAATAATTGAAACGAAAAATGATCATTTTTTTCTGTAGGATACGTTCAATTTTGTATTACTTAAAAAAATTACAAAAAAAATGTACATTTAAATTGATCGTGTCAGACGGGCTTAAGCCAGTCCGAAACAGACTTGAATAACAGCGTTTGAAACGAACCACGAACACAAAGCTACGAAGAACTTACACTGACTTTACCTGTTTCTAAAGAAAAAGAAAATGCGACCCTACGTACTTGTCATTTGGGTTATTCAAGTAGGCGACGCAATGCCCAGATGGCAAGTACTTATTATGTAAAAAAAAATTGGCAAGTACCTCTTTAGTTCCCGCTAAATTACGGCGGCATCTGGAGACAAACCACCCCGAATTCGAAGGCAAGAGCCTTGCGTTTTTTTTTCAAAGAAAATCAGCGTCACATGAAAACAATAAACAACTTATGAGGAAAATTGACAAAACAGACAATGAAACTGCAACTGAAGCTTCTTATAAAGTGAGCTATCGGGTTGCATTGGCTGGAGAAGCCGATACAGTGGCCGAATCATTAATAAAACTTTGTGTAAAGGACATTGTCGGGACTGTTTTAAATTCTGACGAGGCTTGTAGAAAAGTGGGGGCTGTACCATTATCTAACAACGCCGTGTCCCGTCGCATATGAGCTTATTAAAATAAAAACTTTTGCGTTTATGTGATGCATACGCCTTGCAATTAAACGAGTCCACGGACGTGGCAGGTCTTGCAATCTTACTTGTTTATGTCCGTTATGACTTTGAAAAGTCCATCGAAGAAGAATTACTTTTGATAAAGGTATTTCCATGAATTTGCTTTGATTATTTTATTCCAGTATTCTTTGTGTTTTTATTGGCCTCAGATCCTTGCCTGTTCTTGTCCTGTCATTTTAGGCGCTCCTAAAACAAATTCTGGACCTGTATATGAAACCAATGATCCCTTTCTTACTAATTCATCATGGTCTTTTCGATTTCTTCGATTTCCGAACGTGACTATTGTGGTCAATCAGGCTATTCAGTGCTCGAAAACATCCCCAACCCAATCACCTTGATTGTACCTTCACTAGTGTACTCAGTATTACCTGAATGTCTTTGTTGCAAAGTGCATTGTTACGTATGTCTCTGCTTGAAAGATGGCACATTTTTCTAATGAAAAATTCATAACATAACATAATAACAATCCCTAAACATTGAGATGAGATATGCTGCTTTACTGCTCATCTGAACTATATATATATTGTTATGTAATTGAAATAAAGTCATTTATTTATTTATGTAGTTTTCGTACAATTACTATAGGGGCATCCCCATTAATTAAAAAAATATCAATACTCTTTAATAGTATTTTTATGAGTTTTTTGTTGCATAAACTAACAGTACTATACGAGGCATTACAGTAATTTCATATAAACACCTGTATGTATATTACATTTATTTGCATCTATTTTTCACAGCGTATCATCATGCCATCAACGATTTTTTTTCTGCGCTAACCACAACGAACACGGTATAATTAGTTCGTATCAAGCGTTCATTATCGCTTGTGGGCTTATGTAATTCTTATTAATTTATTCGAACACTGATTTCATTATACTGCCAATCAACGTCACCTTTTTTTGTTGTTTGGAACTGCCGCGGCATGAAATAAACAATAAAAAGAATTCAACAAAAACACGGAAGGATTGAGTCATGGGACTGAACATAGATATAAGCAGATACTTTCTTCAACCTATTTGAATTAGATATTCCAGTAAATTGTAAATGAATGTTTTACTGCATTGTACGTCTACGAAAAAACTAATGTTGGTAACTGTGCAGCTCATCTCAGTCCTCTACCAATTGGATACTTGCAATGCGTTATTATCAAGTATTAAAATCGTCAATCGATCATACTTTCAACCAGTCTTTATTTTTTATAACTGTGTTATAAAGGAATGATAAAATATAAATACTAAATACAACTACATTATAAAAAAACATACGTTGTTTATAATACATGTTATACGTATCTATGTAATAAAAAGCCGATACAAGTAACACAAAAAAATAGTAGGTAAGACTAGATCTCAAATGGTGCAAGTCTTAATTCGTTAATTTGAGGTTATGTTGTCTCTACTGCCAATCTATAAGACGAATTATGGCCGCGCTGTCAGAAGCGGGTTCTTTAGTATTGTTAAATTTACACTTGGACGACTAGTTGTAGTTTTAAGAATTGATCCACTAGTACTATTGTAGTAACATCGTTATTGTTAGCAATACCAGTAAAAGTACTAGTCTTTGTCGTAGTGGTTGTACTGCTAATTACATTTGTGGTACGAATTCCATCGGCGATTGGATCTACAGTGGTGGTAGTGGTAGTTTTGCGTTTCTGCTTATCGATTCTGTTAATAACCTCTACGCATCGACCATAACCAAAAAATTATTATTCTGAAAAAAATCACATCATTAGCCTAAATAGCACGAACACCTTCAAAACCAACACAACTTACTGCGCTTTAAACATTTATTGTTGCAATTCAACACACAAACGCTAGGGAATACCCTAAATCTACCGGTTCTTTCTTGTAAACCACACACGGGCCTGAAGGAAATTATGCAAAAGCATTTGGCACAAATCGCCTCGGTTACAGCTAGGAACACGGAGATTTGAAGACATACTGAAAATAGTGTGAAATTAGAGAATTTAAAACGACCGCATTTTAAAAATAATAAATTATGGTCATAATTTTGGTGCATTTCATACCTAACAAAATAGAGGACACTTTAACCATTTTCACGAAACAAACACTATTTTTCCGACCTTCGCATAGGACACTTACAACGCTTTAATAGTTGAAATATTTATTCCATTAATTTATATAGACAAATGTGAATCACGAAATAATGGGAAACCGCTTCCTTCCGCATAGGCGTCATAATTACACGGATATATCAGGATACTATCAATAGAAACAAAAAGAAAACATATTCCGATAAAAAAAATTTACCTCATACGAAGACAGGTATGACTCATACAATCCATGCATGTAGAAACCCTACCTAAAGGAATCTGGTTCATTGTCAGACAGGCGGCTTATAAGAAACCGAAGGCTGTTTTACTTGGAATGTTCGTATTAGCTGTGTTATCCTCGCATCAATTAAACAAAGCGAAAAATAACATTTATTACCCATAATTTATAAGATTCGAGGAAACTTCTTTTGTTCAATTGACATTCAATCATTTTCAACATTTGATTTTATTGTAAAAATGTTTATCACTAAAACCGTGTAAAAGTAGCTATTCCGCTTAAAGAATAAAATAAAACGAATCACTGAAAATGTAATGAGATCATTCAACATCCTTAATTTATTTATTATTATGTCATTTTAAAATAATATGAATTGAACGATCATGTGATAACGAATTTATATTTTAAACGTATTTATTATTAGTCATATAAAGTTTCGGTAAATATGTCAACATCGCTTAACGTTATAAATTGATAAAATAGATTTTAAAACATTGTTTTTAATGGTACTTACCTGATAAAATGTAATAACAGCAAGAGACACAACTAAAAATCACAACATAACAATCAAACTGAATCACAACACAACACAAAATGACACAAATAAAAGTTATTTATTTGGTTGCCAAGCAACGCTATTTCTTCCCCTAGTAACCTATGTGTGTACCTTAGCAACGGTGCATTACGTGCGATTCGTAACTAGCCAACTTAATTTAAGTTCATGAAATAAGATCTGAAAACTGCTAGGATTTCGTTGATTAAAATTTAAATAATTAACATTATGTATTTATATTATATTATAATAAAAAGTGTATGTGTATATCTATCAAAGTCTAGGTAGCAGATGCGTATATAAATACTGCAAAAAAAAACACTAGTTCACACCGAGCTATTGAAAAATTTCATCGGAATGGCCAGTCCAACGATTGGTCACACATATTGCTGCTTGACAATGATGCACCTTACCTCCTCAGCCGTTTGTGCCATGAAATAATTTACACAATTTCATTTAGTTTGGTGAAGCTTATGCACTTAGTAAAAACAATATCTGCGTTTTAGGAACATACCAAATTAAAATTGTTAAAATCAATGAAAAAACTGCTACATGTATAGTGAATTAAATTTAAAAAATGCAAAAATAAATTTGAATATTAAAATTAAAAGACAAGAGAAATAGAAGACAAATTAAAACCACTTAAATTAATATTGATACGTTAATTTAATAACGAACAATAATAAATTATATTAATACAATGTATTGTTATATTATCACACTATTAGAATTATTCAGATCAGCTTCCGATTCACGTTTCTGTCGCTTGTCGGAACCACTCGCTATAAACAGCTTTGATGCCACATTCCTTTCAATCTGGAAACTTCGAAATAATAATACCTGCAAATACTTTCCATGCATATATTAAGTGTTTAAATTAAAACATCAGTTATACATGCACGCTTATATTTCATTATCGGAACACATTTTAAATATGCAATTCTTATATTACTACGTTGCCCAAGCTAGCTACATTTTATGGCTAGTTTACTTGTAAAAAATTTCTTTAAAGCACGTATGCAATAAGGTTTTCCGTCGCGTACTCCGATACTTTTTATAAATAATAGGTAAAACATGCATGATAGTTATAACATAGGCATATTTAAGATAATCGTAAGCTTGCCTAGTTTTTTTTGCCTACTTGTAATCAGTGGCGGTTTCTGTATAGGAGCACATGAGCACGTGAACCCCCTAAATAAATCATCGATTACAAACTAATAAAATCTATTAATCGATCTTAATATATTCGTGAAATATAACGCAGCGAAACGAATAAACGAAGCGACGTTCCTTCTATACATATGTATGTACATCGCGAGCAAGCGACCGACGACGGAGCACGTGCGCCGAGTAGGCGGGACTACGTTGATTTTATCCAATGCCTAGCCGCATAAAGCACGTAGCGGAGGTGGGGAGGGATACGGCAGATTCCATATGAACGGTGCACAAATTGAGTGTGCTCCTGTGCTCGCTTTCGTTGCGTTCTCGGGTCACGTTAACAAATCGATCGACATCAACGTTCAGATATCGTGTTTTACGGATAAACTATATTATATATGTTTTGTTTATGAATGACTCACCGTTCACAGGTCGTAACTACCATAAGAACTAATACTGTTTGTTGGTGACAGTTTTATAATGAAACCAAGGGTGCGTAATTATTTTAATTTATTAAATAACATACTGCTGTAGTTTTTTATTAAAAAAAAAAACAATTATCTGAATAAATTTCTTAATTTAATGTTATTTTCATTTGAAAGTTGTTTTGATATTTTAGGATAACGGTGTATTTCTTTATACTTTAAGTTTTAACAGAATTTTCGTGACTATGTATAACATTATATTATTTATTTCACTATTGCTATATTTTTCCGTATTGGATGGATTTGTTTCTAGGTTTTTTATTTGTTTTCTGGCTCTCTGCTTCGTATGTGCGAGCGAGAGAGCCAGTGTGATATAGATATCGGGGTGGCTCACATATGTTGCTTTCTTTTGCTTGGAATTTAAAAATTTTAATATATTAATCTATTAATTTGTTGCTGATATTAAGCCAGTGCTCAATGTTTAATCACACTCGTGCAGTTTAGATGAATAATGAATACAGGTCTGTAAAACTATCTATTTTATTTAAAACACTGATTTAAATTTTCGTTTGAGGTACTTCATCTACAGCAAAACTCGTAAATCTTTAACTGTTCCCAAAAAAAACGTACATTTCTCTCAAAGATACAAATAATAATTAATTGATTTTTTTAGAAAAACAAAAATAAATTGGTAACAGCGCAGCCGCAGTTAAAAACTACGCCGCGTCGTTAAATCCCTCTGCAAAAAGCCGACAAAGCAAAGCCGCCACTAATGCGCTTTGGTGCAGCCGACAAACAAAAGCGAATATATATAGTACCTAAAAAAAGTAATGAAATGAAATATACAGTACGTAAAAAAGATAATGAAATGCACACAAAACAAACAAAGTAGTATTGTAAGTAAACACTAAACAATATATAAATAAGATCTACGGATGCGAACGGTTTTACTGTGCAATATTTGATAAGAAATATTTTAATTCGTTTAGTTATGAACAAAAAATTCAAGTTAAAAGTATGGGCAGACCAAAACCAGAACTTAATTTGACGCAAACTACAAAGGGCAAATTTAGAGACTTTACAAGAAAATTTAAGGACATGTACGGAAAAAAATGATTGGATTTTAGTTAAAAATTTGCATGTTCTTGATTTTGGAGAACACCCTACGTTTCCGACCACGAGCCGCCACTGCTTGTGATTCGTGAATATAATAATATACCTTTATTTCAAAAACTATGGGATTAAATATAATACAAATACAACCCAGCCACCTATCTCCCAAAATGCAGAAACATACGTCAAAAGAGAAACTAAAAGAAAGAATATGAAAAGGCGGCAAGCACATCAATAAAAATGAGGTTATATCAGATGCAAGTTCATTAAAACAACATATATAAAAATTAAAATAAAATATTATTGTCACTTCCTTTCTATTTTTTCGGTAAACCTATAGAATTCGCAATTTAATAAATAAAATGATGTATACAAGACACGATATCTAGACCTGTATTCCCTGTGGTATTCCCATGGTATTCTCTGACGATACCCGAGAGCCAAGTCGTGTTCCACAACTGTTATTATTGTTTTGGTGAAGAATGTATTAAGCGCTAAAGTTCCATTATTTAAAACATCAGTTTATATGCTTACTAGTGGTGGGCACTATCGATAGTGACTATCGAGAATTATCCATAGTTTCGACTATCGATAGTTGTCGATGATCGACTATCGATGTTGTTTGTTGGACTGTTGAAACTATCGATAGTTGGTCCGACTTCGATAGTCGCCGACCACTAATGCTTCTGAATAAGATTAATACTTGTATATATATAATTATCATATATAAAATTACAGAGCAAAGTTCTGTTTAATAATTAGGAATTGTGTAGAAAAAGAAATCATTTCGCAGAATATATCATTCGAAACCACAAAAACAAATGCTGAATATTTTTCCGCGTCTTCAAGGACGTTCAGGCTTTATTCTGCTTTGAAGGTTGTTTACATATTCCAGGCAAGTTACCGTGTTTGTGTGTGGTGTATATATATTAATAACGATGTAAGCGTGCGATTGGATCCAGTTCTGCGATACTTCTGGTAGTGTTCACAACAATTTATATTAATATAAGGAGGTGATGCATTTTTCTTGGTTTGTTGGCGAACTTTTTGTGTTGTCACTATTGCCCCTAGTGATAGCATTGGACTACGTGAAGAATTCACATGGAGCAAAATCACTTTTGGCCACCACACAGACGAAATTTCACAGGCCTGCGAACGGTGTAACACGCCCAAACGAAGCTGTCGAATTGGTGGAAGTGCCAAAGATAATTAATAACGAATAGATATTCGGTAAATATTAAATTTTTGAATATTTTTAAATCGCGTCCTATTGTGAAGATTCATTAATTTTTCTAATTTACCCACTTAATAATAAATTTACCCCCAAACCTTTTAGAGAACAACATTCCTTAGGGGCGCCAACCGTTGGAAAGATAAACTTTTTCATAACAGTTTGCTCGATGGCGATTGGTGTTGCCCTCGACCTTAACTTATGTTCTGATGAACAGTACAGAAAGGCACAAATGTTCCTTTAATACCATATCCAGATTTGGAGACCAACGCCTTGATCGCCCCAGAAGGAAAGGATCACATAATCTCAGTGTTACAGACCAGCTGTGGATTGTGTGATAGACTATGGATGGTAGATTCAGGAGTAGTTGATAATTTAGGTGGGGCGCGTTTTTAATATTTCATTGACATATACTGACTTTATTTTAATATTCCAGGTAATGTAACTAGATTAGCCCCCAAAGAATTATTATAATCGATCTGAATACCGATTAAAATAATAAAAACTTACGATTCAAACAACGATTGAAGGGGCTACCAGTTTTGCGATGACAGCCGTAGATGTCACTCCAGACCACTGCGATGATGCGTAATGCCTATATTCCCAGATCTTTTTGGTTATGGTTTAGTAGTATATAGCTTGAAATTGGACGATTCGTGGAGGGTGAATCATAACTACTTCTACTTGGAGTCGCACGCTGGCGAATTTAACGTTGCCGGCTTCTGTTTCCAATGGGGTGATGGTGCCTTCAGCGCAGCTTTAACAGATATCAAAAAGGGATGGTTTTCGAGATGTGATTTTCCATTCCATGGCAGGCACGCATTTACATTCTGTTTTTCCACTAGGATCTTGCGAGATAAAGGGTTTGGCAACAAGGACTATATCATGGACATGACTTTAAAAGTAACGTGGTATACTTAATTGTTGCTAAATACCGTTTTTTTTAAATAGATTTTAGGAGATAGAGGACCGAGGTCACAAACAGGATCCAGCGATCTACATATACCAATAAAATCCTGTTCTTAGCGATGGTAAATCAAAATGCTGTAGGGTGCTGGAATACTAATAAACCGTTCCACCCAAAGAACTTTGGAATTATTCAAAGTAATGAAACGACCATGATTTATCCGTCTGATTTGAAGATATATAAAGATGAAATAATCGGTAATGACCAAATTCAATGCCAGTTTACATGTATAGCTCTTTGGATTAACGATAAAACCAACTTCAGAGTGTGGATGAATAATGTTAGAGATGCCGTGAAACACACAGTTTGCGATGTTTAACCATAGATGTGCCATGTTGCCAAAGTTTGATAATATAAAGCAATCCTTCTAACGTATCAATATATCCGATCCTCCAACGATGTAATCATATCTAGCGTGACGAGCCTTGGTAAGGCAAAGCATAGCGTCTGCTAATAGTGACATATATTGCTTGTGCACACTTTTATATATTTATATGTATAATAACGATATAATTTTCCTCTAGGTTTGGCCACATATATGTATATTCTCCTAAATCAAAGAAAATGGACAGGCAAAACCTAGATCATTACAAAAACATTTAATGGCGAAACTCGAGGAAAAGGTTTAAAATACAAAATATCATGGATCTCGGATCTCGTAATGTAATATAAACATGGATATATTTTATCCAAAAAACATGAATTTATTTTATATCCTATACTTACGCTACCACAATATATAATATTCAAACTCTTAGAATAATGCTTTTTTATAATAATCTCATACCTTTGTTCATATGAAGAGTTACCTTATACGTGAGATAAAGACAATAATTGCCGTCTGTAAATTATACATACATAAATAACCTCAATTGTCACATTTATGAGTATAACACTTTGTAAGGAAAACTAAAATATTTACCTAATAACAGCACATAAAAACAATCCACGATGTAGATAAAGATATTTTAATTCCACTTACCTGATAAACAATAACAAAAAAATATTAATGAAAGGTCACTACAACCACGAACGGAATCACCACATACCACAGCCACAAAAAAAGGTTATTATGAGATTATTTATTCGGTTGTCAAGCAACGTTTACTGTTCCTTAGCAACCAATGCATTTACCTTGACAACGGTGCGTTTGAGATACCTTATTGGCTATAATTTAAAAACTGGTTGAATCAAATTTTAAGTAGTGAGTTGAAAGTATTATGAGTAATAAGATTTACTATCATCTTGATAGTTAAAGTATTAGTGGTAACATAACACATTAGAATGATTAAAATTTCGACATTAGAATAGAAATGTCCTACCACTGAATTTATAAAAAAAGTAAAAGCAAACAAGCTAGAGGTTGTTTAGTAATCATGATTATTATTTTACCAACGATAGCCTCGTTCTTAACATATCTTTAACAATGATCTCTTTGTTTTGTTACTTTTGCATATTAATTAATTATAAATAATAAACCCAATGTTTCTCCGAAAAACCACAAAATATCTGTTTATACATTGTGCTGCTTTATGAAAAAACAGCTATTTAATAATTAAGATTCCTGTCAGCTACCTTACGAAACTTGTATTTCCCATAAGAAGAAGTCTAAATACATACATGCAGAAATAACATCGCGCAATATGTCATTCGAAACAGGTTTTCTATTGCTAAAAGCAAATGCTTCATCCACTTGGTCTTCAAGGGCGTTTATCTATCTATTACACAATATAGTTATAGGCGCCGTTGACATATTCGAGGTGAGTGACGCCCTGCGTATATGAATGGTGATGTGTGGACGCTGGATCCAGTTCTGTAATTCTTCTGGTAGTGTTCACAACAATTATATTAATACAGGCGAACAAAGACATGCATTTTTTTGGTTTGTGCGCGATCGTTTTGTGTTGGCGCTTTTGCCCCAGTGGTAGTACTGGATTGCGTGAGGAATTCACATGGAGTAAAATTACTTTTGCCATAACGGAATCGAGATTTTATAGACCTGAGAATGTGGGAGCATTTTTAAATGGGGACGCACTTATCACCTTTCCTGAAAAATCTTCTGCGTCAGAAGATTCTGCTAATGGTGCTAGAGATCTTAATAATGAATATATATTCGGTAAATATTTAAATTTTTATTAAAATATAAATTTATTATACACATCTTTCTCAGATTGAAGGGCAGAGTATAAATAAAGAGTTTTTTTTTTAATAAAAAAAATATTATTTTTGTCATTATTCAATTAAATAAAAATGTTTATAAAACTACAGATTTTAAGATTGAAGACAACAAAACTAAAATATGTAAAAAATTAAATTTTGACTCATACATCTATTATAATTACCCCTCTCATTAATATAGAGTCACGTTCTTTATTGCAAATAAACAAATCATGCGATTAACTGACCTTGTCACATCCTTTTTTTTTTTTTTTTTCATTATGATCGATCATCCGAAAATTGTAATTGGTTACAGTCTAGAACATCTTCACGCCAAAACATGGAATATACAAAACAAAAAAAAAAAAACTGGTTTTTGGGCAACTTTCTCTACTGCTTTGCATAATTAATTTAGTGCTAATAAAAATGAACTATCATTTGTATTTTTTAAACTTCCATCTAAAACTTCTAGAGAATAACATTCCCATGGGTGCCAATCGTTGGAAAAATAAGCTCTTTATATCAATTCCTCGCAGGAGATTGGGTATACCCTCAACCTTAAATTACGTCCCGATGAACAGTACAGAAAGGCATAATGTTCCTTTAATACCATATCCAGACTTAGAGACTAATGCAGTAGAAGCCCCAGAAGGAAAAGAACACATAATTTCAGTGTACAGACCGGCTGTAGATGTGTGTGACAGGCTGTGGATGGTAGATACAGGGATAGTTCAGACGTTAGGTAGGGATGATTTTAATGCATTATGAATATTTTCACATAACTTTTATATCTCAGGCAATAGAACGAAATTAGGTCCTCAGAAAGTCGTCATATTCGACTTGAATACAGATAAAATAATAAAAACTTACGAATTCAAACAAACCGACTTGACGGACGCCACTGGTTTAACGATGACAGTTGTGGATGTTACTCCGGCCAACTGCGATGACGCATATGCTTATTTTCCCGATCTGGGTGGGTTCGGTTTAGTGGTATATAGCTTGAAAAAGGACGATTCGTGGAGGGTGAACCATAATTACTTTTACCTGGAACCGCACGCTGGCGAATTTAAAATTGGAGGTATTCCATTTCAATGGAATGACGGTATCTTCAGTGCAGCTTTAACAGATATTAAAAGTGACGGTTTTCGAGATTTAATTTTCCACTCCATGGCAGGCACACATTTATATTCTGTTTCTACTAGAATCTTGCGAGATAAAGATTTGGCGACGAGATCCTATCATGCGGATGATTTTAAAGTAATAAAGCACATTTATTTTAATTTATCCTTTAACGTCCTCTTTTTTAACAGATTTTAGGCAACAGAGGACCAGGGTCGCAAACCTCAGCCAGCGATCTGCATAAACCTACTGGAATCCTGTTCTTATCAATGGTTAATCAAAATGCTGTTGGATGCTGGAACACTAATAAACCATTCGATCCGAAGAACTTTGGAATTGTTCAAAGAAACGACACGACCATGATTTATCCGTCAGATTTAAAGATATATCAAGATGAGATAATCGTATTGACGAATTCAATGCCTGTTTATTTGTATAGATCTTTGGATTACGATAAGATTAACTTCAGAGTGTGGATGAACAATGTTAAAGAGGCCGTAAAAGACACAGTTTGTGATGTTTCACCATAGAAGGCAGCACATGGCAATTGGACATAATTCTCTATAATTAGACAATACTACAGTTTGCTAGAATGGTTAGGCAACTTAAATCTCACCCGAGTTATATGTTTTGCGTCCATCAAATTGATCAATGATGTGGCGTTATGAGGGATACTTACTAGATGACACTACCAACGTAAAATTAGTATTATAATATTGTTTATCATTGTACACAATTGAATAAATAAATTATTATTATGAAGCAATTATTTTCTCATTAAAGCAAATATAAAATATTGTCAGAAAGGCCTAATCACTGTATATCTATATTATTTACACAGACTTTCTAAGAAAAACAAAAATATTGATAACGGTATACCAAAATAAACCACAATGTATTAGCTGGTATAGAAGAAGTATGTAACATCCTCTTGTATTTATGAGATTTCCCAGTAACAGTTTAATGAAAAAGTGATACATTATTAGTTGGTAAGCAATAAAAATGAGATTTAAATTTCCTTTTTTCAGATAAAAACTAAAAACCAAGTATATTTCATTATAAAAATACATTACCACCACAGGTCAAGGCCAATACATATGTATTTTTTTTAGTATAACGGAAATCTCACAAACAAGAATGAATATATTATTAATTAAGAGTTTTTTCATATTGCAAATAACTTTCTTAAAGCTAGTAAATAGTAAAGGTTTAAACTTGGAATTTACATGGACAAGAATAAGTTACCACAGCGCGTCACCCACAAAAACTACTTACGTGTTATTAGACGAACCAGCAAATAAAGATGCCATTATTTTCCCTAGCAGTTTACAAGAATATCCATCATCAGAAGACATTGACTACCTAAATAAGAACTATATATACGGTGTGTATTTTATATAACGACGTCCATAGAAAATTGACGTTGACAGCTCTCAGCTCTCATCGTCACTACCAACTGAAATATTTCTAGAAAATAATATTCCTATGGGAGCTAATCGCTGGAAAGACAAATTGTTCATTACCGTTCCCAGGAGGCGTTTTGGAATACCATCAACTTTGAATTACATCAACATAAGCACTCCTATCAAACACAATATACCACTAATACCATATCCTGATCTCAAAACAAATATGTTAAATGCATCCCCCGGTCAGGAACATTTAGTATCTGTATACAGGGTGGCAGTGGATCCTTGTGATAGACTTTGGATGGTTGATACTGGTGTAATAGAAGCGCCAAGTAGGTAAAATCTAGTTTCGATGTCAACAAAACTTCCTGATTTAATAATTTCAGAAAATAGAACCGTTGTAGGCCCACAGAAACTCATAGTAATTGATTTGAACACTGATAGAATTATTAAAACGTACAAATTCAAAGATTCCGATATTACTAATGTTACTATACTAGCGCTACCAACAGTAGATGTCACTGCCGACACTTGCGAAGATGCCTACGTTTATATCCCGGACTTTACCGGTATCGGTTTGTCTGTAATACAGTTTAAAACAAGACGATTCGTGGAGAATACGTCACAATTATTTTGGCATAGAAGCACGTAGGGGATTTAAATATCGGAGGGTTCGAATTCCATTGGCTGATGGTATCTTTAGCGGAGCGTTGACTCACATCCTAGAAGATGGATATAGGAATTATATATTTCACGCTTTGGCCGTACTCATTTGCATTCTGTTTCTACAAAGTACTCAGAAATAAAGAATTAGCCACTAGGACTATTTCACGGCACTGACTTTAAAGTAATCTAATATTGATGTCAAATCGATATCGTGACTGAAGAAGCTTCTTTTTTCTTAGGATTTAGGTAATAGAGGCCCAGGTTGTCAAACATCAGCTTCAGATCTCCACAAAGCTTCTGGTGCTTTCCTTCTTAGCTTTGGGTAAATCAAAATGCAGTGGGTTGCTGGATATTAGGAGTCCGTTCCAGCAGAGTAATTTCGGTATTGTAAAATCAAAGACAATAAAACTATGGTGTACCCGGCCGATTTGAAAAATTTACCAAGAAGACATTATAGTTTTAACCAAACTCCATGCCCGTTTGTTGTATTCTAAATTAGACTACGATAAAGTAAATTTTAGGGTCTGATGAACAACGTTTACGAAGCAGTTTAAAGAAACTCCTTGTGAAATTAAAGAATAATTCTTTTTATATGTTTATGTTAGTATATTGTCACAAATGATTTTAACTGTTATGCACTTACATGTGTATTTAAAAAATAATAAAGCGGAGGTATGGTTTTGAAACTTGAATTTTTGTATCACCCGCCACTGAAATCAAAGTGATAAAACGCGTGTTTATGTAAATTTTGTAAAGATCAATGTACTAAAACGTTATGTAGTGTATATAAGTATTTTAGTTTAAGTGGAGCTGCATTTCAAATTGTTTATTTGCTATAAATTCATTCTGCATGATAACAGACTTTCAGCGATCTTCACCTCAATCTTATTAGATTCCAACTTGAGGCTAACTCTCGTTTTACTAATTGTAAAATTTTGACAGATTCTGATTATTCAAATTGTAGAGACGTCGTAGTTATGCTATTTCTTCCTTTTATAAAGAAACTCCAAAGCTATTAATTTAAGAATAAATCGTTTGTATAATGACAGCCCACTTTAATTAACCTGTAATCTTATCAGTCGTTATTTTAACCCTAGCATTGATTTTACGGTATAAAATCGAAAAAGTGACAAGTATGACCACCCAGAAAAAGAAGCCGGTTCCGGCTCTAAAAGGCAGTTGAAAGAGAAAGTTGTGCAAAATATACGAATCGTTCTTCAGAGGGGATGATTGTGCGAAGAACAATCCGATGTTTTGGACGAGTTGTTCCTCCTCAAGCCGAAAATATCCCACCTAGAGAGTGAAATACAGAAAGATAACCCAGATCAGCTCGGTGTCGTCAAAGAAAACATCAACGAATTATTCAGTCAATGTGTAGAAAACCCCTTGGTCATGAACACAATATCAGAATTATGTATGCGAATGCAGACCTTTGTGGTTTGGTTCATGCCACTTATAAGAAAGCTACTGCTGAGAGTGTGTTTTGAAATCATCAATTTGCTTTGGGATTTCAAACATGCCGAGCAGAAAATGCAAAATTATGGACCATTGCCATAATTTTTTAACTGGTGAGTACCCAGATAGTTTAAAGGGGTTATGTTTAAAATTGTTATTGGTATTCGTAACTGCACTGAGAAGTGTGAGCCAAAAATACACTTGTCGAGGTATATAATGATCCACATCAATGTTGAATGTCTAATGCAATTACTTTGTGACACACCAACGAGACAAAAACATGGACATGATGTCGTATTACTTTTAACGCTGTTAGTTAAATTATCGGAAACACGAAGCTGCCAATCCATACATGTAAAATTATCAATCTTAGATGATGAATTAGCTTTGAATGGGTATGGGCAAGTGATAACGCATCTTAACAGAATTTTGCCGTCAGTTTCATGTTGCAACAGTCGGAGATGCAAAATGCGTCCTGGTTGTCATCTTTAACGAATATGGTTGGGAATATGTTTATTTCGGAAGAAGGGGCGTTTAGAACACAACAAATTTCGGGCAAATAATGCTTATTGTTAGCTTTGTATGAGGCGATACATTTAAATAGGAAATTTATATAACGACATTAGCGCAAAACTCAAACCGTACGAGTTTACCACCATCCCCAGCAATACTTTGAATGCTGGATTGTCCGCGACGGGATGTGTCAGATATGTACGTTGCGGAATTAATTGCTCAACCTATCAAATTTATTAGTAACGTTTTTCCAGTATTTGTAAGTAAGGTAATTCGATAAAATATGTGATCTTTGTAGAATGTGTTTGTCTCATGATAGTCTATCGTGATGCAGATACAAGACAGAAGGCAGCCGCGAATACAGTGAAATTATGTTCCTAATATTGAGTTCATAGCTGAAGATCAAACGCAAATTTTTGTTTAATGCATGATATAAGTTTAACTTTCAAGGTGCATTTACATCGAATGCCGATGAGGCATAGGGAAAATTACGGAGATTAAGCTGACTTGTTCACAACCATTAGCTTCAACATTATAGTGAGATCAGTTTTACAGGGTGGCTACTTTTAATTGGAACACATTAATGCTATCTAAGCCCGTATTAGATCAATTTTAATGTACATTTTTGTCATTTTTCAATAGTAATAATAAAAAAATTGCAAGCGTGTAACAACACGAAAAAAGATCATTTTTCGTTCAATTATTAGTCAAATGAAAATAAATAGGAATGTTATTTTTTTTTGTCTTTTTCTGCGCAGAAGTCTAATGCGCATGAGTAATATACTGATGTTCGTCAACGGATACAAGTACACGCGTTGCTATAGATACGTTGGTTCTATGCACAGCATTTTGATTTTTCAATTTCTTTTGTTGAAATAGCACATATTGGTAAAATTACATAATTTGTAAGCATTATCGTCATTACTAATTATTTAACACGTTAATTTTAACATCATTTTATGGTAATTCCCAATATTGTTGAATTGCATCTTCCTTCATTCCGTTTTATTGTTTGTTTATGTACATAGTTTATACTTCACTTTTATTGTACTTATAGAGAATTAAGGACTATCGGTCCATTGTTAAATCCTTGCAATTTATTACTTTCTTTGTATTCACACGAAAATGGGAATTTCCACTTTTGCCTTGCATCTCTGACGTCACTACCGTTTAATTAGGATACTACCTGTTGAACTTTCCAACCCCATAATTAATTTAGATTATTTTGGTTTTAAGTAAACATCTGATCCATTTATAGCAAGCCCATTTATTTCATGGCAGTCAGTTACCATTGTACAGAAAGGTGCGATAAGCTAGAGATTTTCTCTGTTAATAATTCACTATTTAATAGATTCAATAACGATCTCTTTAGCCATTGTTCGCGCCTTTGTAACCATGGCTGCTCCAAGTATTGCGTTTGTTTCCATTGCGCCTTCTTTTTCTTAATAGAATTACAATAGCTGCTTGCGCCGCAGCAATACTAGCTAATAGTAAACATTCCATATCCATTTTTTACAACTTTCATATATGTACCAAACAAATCCATACAAATATAACCTTCAAAAACAAAATTCTGCGCTTGCGTCGAAAGAAAAATGACGAAAAAATTGAAGGGCTCTGCATACAGAAAAATTCTAGCTACAATGTTTCTTTCAATTTTTTATTACATGAAAAAATGACAAAAAATGTACATTAAAATTGATCGTGTCATACGGGCTTTAGAGAGTGTAAAAGATGTGAAAGTAGCAACCTAATTTTTCATTATTTAGTATTGTAAATCTGCAGATTTGCTTGTGGAATTTATAATGAGTCACATGATGAAAAAGTTCCCTATGGAGTTGTACGTCTTATGCATCGGAGTCGTACACAGGGTACTCTGTTACAAAAACGTTGCCGGATCAGAATAAATTACCAATGGAAAGAGTTATGGACTGCGTTAATCACCTTGCTAAGATTTCTAGTACAAAATGAGACTAACCTAACCAAAAAGATGAATATATTCGATCTATCAATACAAGTCGTTAATATACTAAATTTTATTCATTACGTACGGCGAACAACTTTTCTCTCCCAACCCCAGGAAGTTACGTGAAATTATATTACGAATTGATAAGGATGCATCACAAGTCTTCGATAACGTCTACACGATGGGTAAGCTGTATAAATAATCCGCACGATACGGATTTAAGAATCTTCACTTTCAAGGTTTGCGTTATTCCACGGGAGATGGCGAATCCAAAGATTACGCCCAGAAACTAAACAACACCCTGATCAACATCAGAGCTATAATAAAACATTTCTCCCCGAAAATCGAGCAGTGGTTGACGCAAACGAACCTATCGACCGCCGTCAAGAGGATCAAATTTTAGAGGTGGTCCGGAAAAAATTACGACAGCCTCACGTTGAAGCTCCAGGATTCCCTCGACCATACGAGAGTACTCGGAGAAACCTAAACAGCACGCAGTTCTTCACTGGTATGGTTAGGAATGTCGTCAGCGGATACCAGAATTGTCGATAGATTTTTCTTCGATCGCCCTACAAGTGACCTGCAAGACTTCTCGTCAATTTCCTAAAATAAGTAGTTGTCCTCTGTTTAAGTTGATATATATATATTTTATTATGAAAGTATACAATGATATTACGTTTTGGATTTGTAAATAAATGTAATCTACTCTTGTAACTTGTTTTGTGTGTTTTCTTTTTCAATACGAAATTTGAATCATAAAAATTGCAAGTGCCAGGATCTTATATGCAATATTTATCATTTGTAAAATATCATTGGTAACAAATTTAACCCTAACTAAATTTTTTTTTGTTAATGCGCTTTGCCAACCGTTTGAATTCAGACCAAACACTATCGTATTTTACTTGTTTTATTTTATTTTGTATTGTCATGGTTTATATACATACTAGTTAGACAACCTTATGGACAAAATACTTAACGGATTTTTGAACATTTTGGACAAAAGCGGTAGATGGCAGCACACCGTTGATGTCCATATCGATTTAAATATAAGCTTGATAGTTAGACTACTACATACAATATGGCCCTCTTACGTGTCGGCAAAATATTATTTATTTGCAATAGTTACCTAAAGGTCAAGGTCCGTATCACATCCGTATACATAAGATTACCTCGTAAGTTGTAGGTGAGGCCCGGGGAAAGGAGAGGGTACGCGATGACGCTGTGATGACGCGCCATGCGATCATTCTCGTGTTTGTTTAAATTAGGTTTGTTTGTTTGTCTGATCTAAGCAGATCCAAGGAATTTTACGCGTTTGTTTGTATTTTAGAGTATGATTTGTGCGTGTTTGTTTGTTTAGAGCAAGGTAATCCAGTTCATAAAGAGGTTCCTCTTCCTGCTCACGATCCGGCTTCCGAGCAATTTGTGCAACATAACCTAATCGCACTAACACCGTGTTGTAAACTGTCGTTTGTAAATGTAATCTGATTTATAACTGCATCAAATATGCACGAAATAGATAATATAATGATACCAATGTGATTGATGTAAAGAAGGATCATTATATTTTAAAAACCTTCACTTGGTAGGTACATACCTAAATACTAGTATATGGTGCATTTTTATTGTAGTCTAGATTCATGACTTTGAAAAATTATTTTTAGTTTTCCTATTCATAATAGCTGTGACAATCTGACAATAGTAAATAATAAAATTAAGGTTATATTGCATTCGAGCGCGTTTGTTTGTACTATCTTTAAATCCAATTCTGAGGCGCTCTCAAGTTACTCTGATGACGTCAGTAGATACTGCTCCAAGCACACAAACAAACAAAGCTATTTTGAAAGGTTAGTATTGGAGTATTCTGTCATAATAAAAAGAACTTGAAAGTATATTGCAAGGCACGTTCTTGATAAAACATTAATTGAAATATTTTCTAATGTAAGATTTTTTTTAAAAAAGTAAATATTTAAACTTAAAACAAACAAAAAATCACTGAATAGAGAGAAGTTAAATCTGAAGAACGCAAATTTGCCAAGAAAAAAAGAAAACAACTACATAAATTTGTGTTTCTACATTTTTAGTTTTCTTAGTTTCTAATTTAATGCTATGCTCTATATATGTGTGTAGTTCTAAGTTTACTATATGTACATTTGTACTATTATGTTTACTATTACATAATAGTACAAATCGTCATTCAGTATACATTAAATTAGAACTAAGAAAAAGTCAAAAAGTAAAGTAAAATGGTGCATACATTTAAAAAAAAATAGAGATTATTATAGTAGGCTACATTTTAAATTTCAAATTTCCCGCCTTTATACCAGTTGAAGTTAGCGACAATACTGCTATACACGGGAGAAGCGAAGATAGCAATAGGAGAGAGGAGGAGAAGAAGGTTCTCGTATAAACGTTCGAACGAAAAACCCGCGTTTTATTAAAATTTTAAATATAAAAAGGCTATCGAACTGCAGATTTTATATTATCAAACTAAATACTTATTCTTCTTAAAAATAAACATTTTCTGATTATTAATAATCATAAACATAAGTAAATTAATTTAACAAAACAACTTATTAATTTAAAATCTAAGGAAACTAAAAATTGAGAAGTAGTTTTATGTTTTTTTTTCTCGGCAAATGTTCGTCCCTTTAGATTTAACTTTTCTCTTTTCACTAATTTATTTTGTTTTAAGTTTAAATATTTTATTCTTAAAAGAAAACCTCAATTTAGATAATTGTTGAATTAATGTTTTGTCAACAAGAACGTGCCTTGCAATATACTTTCAATTTCTTTATATTTATAACAGAATACCTCAGAATAATTACCTTCTAATGTAAACAAATACGAGAATTATCGCGAGGTGCGTCATCACAGCGTCATCGTGCATCCATCCTCCCTTTTCCCCGGGTCACAAAATTCGCCAATGCGACGAAATCGCCGATACGGGATTCCCTCGATTCCGTCGTTTCCGCAGATAGATAAAACATAGAAATCTGTCTCTCTCTCTGACCGAGATACCTGTTATATTTATCGCGGTTTTAAATCAATTTACATTCACCGATAGAGTGCACCACTTTCCTGAGCAATACTTTATTTTTCCTACAAGTGCATTACGGTTGACTTAACTAGATATGATTTGAAACAATAGGTATATAAAAGTAAGTAGTGCGGTATATAAAGAATCATTAATACAAGACGTCTGGTTGTAATTGAATACGCAGCACTCCCAGCAGTATATATGTAAATGACAACAGATAAAGTTTAGTAGCGAGCGGATCTTTATATAAAGCGGACGTATAATTATTAACTGTGACGGTCGTGCGGAAGTTAAAGACGAGACTTGATTGACGCAAAAGTTAATTGATGAGTTTATATTATAATAATGCTAAGGTACACCATTATTTTGGGATACGCCTTTAATGTTCTGGGACAAACGCGGGTGTAAAAATCATATAAAGAGTGTGTGCCACCAGATTGTGAGCCGGATAAAAAATATTCATTGCATCTCTTCATTCGGCCCTACTTCGGTATTGTTAAAAAAATTACTACATATTTGAATAATGAATGAAATTAAAAATGGCAATTTATTATTGAATAATGGAATAATACAGTTATTTATTTATTTTTATTCATTATTCTGAACAATTTTGCCATAGACAAAAATAATACTACTAGAAATCGTTTAGACCATTGCGCATTTGCGAACTTTCAGATTGTATAGGAGTCGCTATATTTTAATACCTGCCGTGTCAAACAGATCAACTGTTGCTGGAGTATTTCATTTTGAGAGACTTATAAATCGTGTTATTTTCAAGGTTATTCTTGCGTTCTTGCAGTTATAGTATAACATTTTATATTTACAGTGTTATTTTGACCGTGACAATTTCAAAGTGTCTGAAGTTGGTATGAAAAGATCCACAGGTTCATATCTACTATTTGTCAATTGACTGCTCTTTCTATTTGACATTTATCGTTACACCATTTGCCCCTTGCTAATAAATATAATCAATATAAAACAAAATATTCCAATGAGTCAACTGCACAGTAAGGCCAACTTGAGTTTTCTACTGCCAGCCTCAGACACTTTACTTAGATCATTCTGTGGTGGAGACTGGAGCTGGTTGTGACACGGGTAGGCAGTTACAGCGACAACTGTAGCTAAACAGAGAACGCTATATTAACGTAAGGAAGTGGCAACATACAGGTTATTGGTAGTGTAAATTTTGAGAAGAGTTACTATGTAGGGAAGACTGGGGCTGGTTGTGACAGGGGTAGGTAGTTATAGCGGCAACGGTGGTTAACAGAGAACGCCATATTAACGTTAGGAAGTGGCAAATGATCACACCACCATCGGCCGATCATTTGCCACTTCCTAACGTTAATATGGCGTTCTCTATTCGCGCCAACACCGTTGCCTCTGTAACTACCTACCCCTATTTCAACTAATCCAGTCTCCCCTACATAGCAACCTAGCCGCTCAAAATTTACACTACCAATAACTTGTATGTTGCGATAATACTTATTAATATTTTAATACGTACTTGAAGCAATATATTTATTTAAAATATGATTAAATTAAAAAGAAAAACTTTAACGGGGATAATATTTTATTTTTTATTACTACGATTTTATAAATATATGATTTCATACAGTCTATGACGCCTGAATATTTACAACTTATTCTAACATATCTATAAATTACGAAACTTAATTCTAAACTTACAATATAATAGATTCCTTGGTTGTGGTCGCAGTTCCTACAATGAAACCCTTTCTTTTAATAAAATTTAATAAAACAGTTCACTGTATAAAAAACAGCCAGAAATCATACGAGCGATTTTGTTTCTTAATCCAAACAAAACAGTGAATCTGATATCGTGATCTCCTTACAAATAATAAGAAATAACGAAAAATTAATATCATCTATACACTTTTGTACATATGCTTGCTCTAGAAGTTGTACGATAAAACACATACACTCAATTACAGAGAAATTTGACAATATAGTAACTAATATGTCAAAAATGCAAATAGTAACCAATCTCAAAGAGTCACACACGATAAATCGACACGTATACTAGAATTGATATGTTAAGGTTGCACTCCATAGTTTGTAAAACTTTACCATTCTATTACCAGGTACTGACAAAATTGATTTTTTTATCTACATACTCTAAATAATAATTTTCGTCCACGGAACATCAAGTGACGTTAGCCATTTCCTTATCTTCGGTCGTTGGGGGCATCCCCACTTTCTGAAATTTCTATTCATATCTTCGGCGATTTCTTGCGAACTTTTGTGCTTCTAATGCTGTTACGCGTATTACTCATAGCCGTCATTTCAGGCAGGACTTCCGCCGTCATAAACTTTTTCTAAGATACTTCGGAATGTCTCCGTGTTGTTGAGAGTGGCTCAACTGCTCGCGCAACTCAAGAATGGAGTTCGTTCTCTGCTCGAGTCCATCACTGGCGCTCTTACCAAGATGTGCCTGTAGATGGCGTGATTAAATAATTAACGTTGCGTAGCAGCACAAATATGTTTATATAAACATGCTATTACGTATAAATTGATACACAAAAGTCTGAAATAATAGTTTAAGGTATGGAAAAGTATGAAAATTAAATGAGAATGGATTTGTTATTTACCTAAATGGTTATGATTTAAATCTTGGAAATATAACTGATTAGAAAAGCCTTCAAATTCTGAAAATGCAAAAAAAGCGAAAATTCAAGCATTAGTATCCGCATTCTTTACATGCCACAATTCAGTATTATTATTGTTACTAAAAATGACGTCATTCCGGGCATAACAATTTGTAGTAACTACGTTCAGGCACAGTACTTATGTATTGACCATTATGGGCTGCCGGATTACTGGATTCGCTGGTGATCTTATCATGAAGTATACTCAACGTTTCCAAACAGTATTTAAAAGTAGGTCGCCTTTCGGGTTCAAAAACTCCAACACAACAGCATCAATTCATGCCATAAGGCAAAGAAACAAATTTTATTTTAGGCAAACGGCGAAACTATAAAAGCTCTTACAATTCCTCAGGACAATCCACTGGCTTCCAAGTCTACCTCCACGCCTCACATAGTGCAATACCTCCAAATTATTCCTCGCCGGTAAGGTTGTTGACGCGCAAAGTCATAATTTCCCAAAGTAAACACTCCGAAAGCCCACACGTCCGATTGGGAAGTGAACACGCCATCTACCAGCATTCTGGCGCCATCCCATCGAAACGGTTAGAAGACCTTCACCCTCCTTCCTGTAATAGTCGTTCTTGTAGATGTCGCCTAGCCAGCCGAAGTCTCCGATTTTTCACGATTCGACTCTCGATCCGTAGAAATACTAGGCAATTGCGACAGGCCAAATCGCGATGCACGTAGTGCATTTCCTCTAAATATCTGCAGCCGGTGGCGACGTCTACGCACATTTTTACCAATTCTAGGAGTGTCAGCGGCGGTGTGTTACTCTGTAAAGGAAATTTCGTTGCAGACGATGTCGTATATGAAAGGAGGAGTATTACCGTAGGTTTGCGCGAGGATCTCAAATAAGTCAATAAATCGCCCCCTTCCATCAGTTCCATGATTATGAAGTGGGGGTCGTTGTCCAAGCATACCCCTAGGAGTTGCAGGATGTGCTTGTGCTTGAAGTGACTCATCAATTGCGCTTCCTGTAGGAATTCGGTCTTCTCTTGCTCTGATGCGCCTTTCCGTAGAGCCTGCACAATAAAATGATCGTTATTTGTGATTTATATGATGTCCAAGATTCATACCTTTACAGCAACTTTAGTTTCGACGCCGTTCAGCTTTGAATCCCGAGCTTTGCCTTCGAATACCTCGCCAAACGCTCCCCTGCCCAAGAATTTCATTAAAGTTATTTGTTCCCTAAAACATAAAATAGATTTAACCGTAATTTTTCATAAAATAAAACTGCGTACCTCCGTATGTGAGGTAGATGTGTGATTTCTTCAGGTGTAGGCTGTGCTGACACGTACAGAACGTTAGTGTTATGCACGAAATTACTTCGGCGCGGTAATTCCCGCAGTGTCGCCAGCTCTACATCCGGTCTGCCGATGGGTGTGATTATATGCTGATCTTTTTTGGTAGGGCTGCATACGCATTTACCTGCTACTACAACTAAATAGGAACAACATTAAACGAAGGTGGAGTCTAAGAGAGGCGAAAGACTTACAAACAGCAAAACACATTAACCAATACTAACAGAATCAATACTGCACACCTATGCCACGTTCATCATGGTTAGTCGATCCTGGTTTCTCAGCCATTAGTGCTGCAGTTGATGGATAAATTCAGTGTCTTCGCTAGGATCTGACCAACCATAGTCCGTTTTGGCTTAAGGCTCTAAAGGAGTAGCGATAATCTTCCGTCTAAGCCGTTGATATTCCAGTAGGTCTCTGAAATGAGCGATTGAGTTCAATTCACAGTTTTTTTTTTTTCAATAATTGAATGACGAGTCCTCACCTGTTCCATTATAAAATTCTTCCCACTCCCATGTCTCTTCTTCATAGATGGCGCATTATGATACCAGGCTGTCCTGTTGGACTCCTTCGCTCTCTATAGTTCCCTAAGCTTCATTCCTTCAGCTTATACAACCTTTATTGAGAACCATTATGCCTTAGAAGTTGCCACCAGATTTTCGACTCGTTCCTATTGACGAACCTAATCTCAGGGTAACAAGCAGAATTGGACGATCACCTATTTTTGAATTAGAATGCTTAGTAATTGCAATTTAATAATCCATCCAAGGATTACCTAAAGTTTCAAAAGTAAACCTAGAATCTTCGGCCAGACGTACAACATTCTCATACTTCGGATACATCAACAATAATCTAAACTTATACATGCGTCTTTCGTTTCAAACTGTCGATGCTAGCAACCACGAAGTCCTCTCCATTACAATCTGACCTCAGTGACGTTCCTCCAATCCGTTAATGTCAGCAAAGTGTATTGGAAGTGAAATTTTGATGTAGTCTGAAGTGCTTCCATTCCAGCTTAGATATAAGCCCTAGGATATCACCAGTGACATTATTCGGCTCGGGAAACGTGACTATTTTTTCGCTATCACTATCCGTGTAAGTTGAGTTAGTACCAGCTGTAAGCCTGACCCATACCAAAGTAAGTGTCGTTCGGCAGAAACTGCGCGTAAATAAGCGGATAAGGGTCTTGCTATCGAGCCCGCTGTTATTCTCCATGACCCTTTGATCGCTTTTTGTCTGATGCCGGAAGTGGTACTTTCAGTTTGCCAATGAATTTCGTAGTAAATCGTATCACGTACAAATTCTTCAGGTGGTAGCATGATACTTTCAGTAGCGTGGGAATTAAGGACCTGACTGTAACGTTTCTAGGTTTTGTTGGTGCTGAAAAAAATACACGGATTGATTCAACACCCTAATTTGAATTTTGGCAGTTAAATATGGTGGAGGGAATGCGCAATCTCTATTGGTTGACCATAAAATGACAAGTTACTAATTGGCGGAGTGTATATTTAGTTAAACGGTGTAATTTAAATTAAAAAGTGAAATAACAAGAAGAAGGTAAGTTCAATACACTAACAAATTACTATTTCTCTATTTATAATGCTGTGACCGTGTTCTATATTACGAAGAATATGTTATAGAAGTCAAAAGCTTTCTTTATACACAATACACCACACATTCTACTTGAAATTTGTACCTGAACTAAATAGTAAATAGTAAAAAATCACGATCAGTTCATGTTAAAAACATCTTGTGTTCGTTACAATATGAATTGAGGCATGTTTGTAAGCAAATCTCCTTGCTTAGTTAAAGCCGATTTATGTTAAAATCTGTGCCATAAGATCTTTTTAAATAAATAATATTCATGATGTAGAATTAATAAGAAATAAAGTCATTTGAATAGAATACTAGCTGTTGCATAATTATATACCTGCTTATTAGTTTATTATAGATAGGAAAAACAACGATAAAATAATTAGGTTCTATTTGACGAAACAAATTATCATGTGTCTTATGGAATGATATTGGAATATGGCGTTTGTTTGTAAAAAAAAAATTATTATGACCAAGATTTGTGATCTGATTTGATGGATGTAGGGTAAAAAAGAACAATTTACGTTTTAGCTGATAAATAAGTGCGGCAACGTAAGATAATTCAAACTATTTCAATTTTATGGAAAAGAAGGGACGATCGGGTCGGTCAAGCATGAAGTATTGTGTATAGAACATATAACTCTCTTCTTTGCTTTGCTTACTCGAAACAGCATATAATAATTTTGTGAGGAAAGTATATTACTACGTTTTAACAAAACAAGTCAACCAAAATACATCATAACTTAATAATAAACACGAAAACTATATAACTTCAAAGTAAACAATAGCATGTAACTCCCACATAAATTAAGTTTACGAAAGCTTTTACACTTGCCTGGCTTTGAATTAATGTAGGCGGCTAGCTGACAGTGCAAATGTAGTTATATGGGAATAAGGTCGTTGTACCAGTTGGACAACAACCTTAATAGGGGTCGTTAGAAAAGGTGTCATACATTTACAGCGACCAATGTTTCCACGACATTACATTGTAACAAATCATTATTTTTTTTGAAAAAATTATTGCCTTTTTTTGTTACCTGGAGGTAGTATAATAGTATTACATGTAATTATTATTATTATTATACTACTCCCTTTATTAATATTCTTTAAGTTTGTATAATGTAATTGAAGATTTTTTTTTTGTAGT